>VDFB02265553.1:0-32266 GCA_007258455.2 Sequoia sempervirens
CCTTCATTATTTGTAAGTGCAAAGATCAGATTTGGATAGGTATTATTTGTAAACATACTCTATTTGAGCTTAATGAACATTTGTTCATGAATGTGATGGGTTATTATATTCATATGCAATACGGCGATAATCTTCTTTGTTGTATTCATTGGCAAGTATTATCATGAAATTTGTGTTTTCCCTTACAATCTTGTAGAGATTATGTCATATGTTGTGTTAAAGCTAGAAGTCAAATAACTTAAGGTGTAAGTGTTAATGTTTATAAGGAATATTCCCATATGAGAATGTTTGCCCTTGCAGATGATAGATTGTTTTCCCTCTCTTTCTCCCTTTTCTCTTCCCTCTTCCTTCCTCTTTACCCTTGATCTTTTGCCTTTTCTTTATGAAATGATGGGAGTAAGGTTAGATTAGGGTATCCCTCTAGCTAAGCTTCATGAACTCTGCATCTATTTGCACTTGTATCATTACCAAGCCCCTTGTTAATGCAACATTTCATCTCTCTTGAGTCATCCTACAAAGCTAAGAACCAACAACCCGAAGACCTTGGGGAGATCATCAATCTCCTTTCAAGAGAAAAATCATACCCTCAACTCCTGAGTGTTGGTCTTGTGCCATTTTGTGACCCAACACTTCTGTCTAAAGGTTGTTTGTCACAGCAGCCATATGCAGCTCATCAATGGCTGCTTATGTATGAGTTTTGATCTTTGTCCAGATCTGATTTGCACCCCTTGTCCATAGGTTGTCTGTATAAGAAGTCAGAGCCACTTGCAACCCAACAGCTCCACATTTTCCTAACCAAATCCTCCTAAAATAAGCAACTATTCATGGTTTTGTTCGTGTATGAATAGTAACATTCCATTTACACCGCATTGACACGGCATGGCAAAAGTGTAATTGGAATTCAATTACTCAATTTAAAACATTAAAAAGTTGGCAAAAGCTAGGTAACTATAAGCAATGTACTATTTGTACTAAATATAGTGAATTTTGGGTGCTAGTGCACTACATAATGAGATCATAATACACTATAAAGAGGTACTAAATATAGTGTGTAGTTATAAAAATAGACATAGTATAATATTAAAACTTTAATCATAAAATTTTGCATAGGATTAGAAGGAAACCATTTTATCTTCATCTAAGAGAGCTTACATATAAAACAAGCGTCTGGCACTAAAATAGTTGATCAATCTGTCATGTAGCATGGCTTATGATATTTGGCTTAGCCCTGTGTTTTTATACCTATACACTTGTAGTATGGACTAAAACATTAAATGACAATTTTAATTGTAGTTTAAAATGTAATTCTTGTCTAAGAAAAATCTATTCAAAGTAAAACTCAAATAACACTAAATCAAAAAAGTTATGTCTGCCTGTGCCCTGTATTTTTCTGCCTTTATCTAAAAAAAAAGGCAAAAAAGATAGGTATATAGAAAAATTATCAAAACCGCTCTTTAAAATATCCTGGAAAAGCTTAGGGTATAGCATGGCAAATGTGGTGGGTCGCAATTACTCATGATTACTTGTGATTTTCTATAGTGTAATGCTAATATGCATGTAACAATCCAAGTCAACTGCAATCATCTGTCTAGTTCATGGCCTTTTACAAATCTATGTCAATTGCACTCCAGCCAATACCCAAAGGGAATCAACAAATGCTAGCAAAGATTGGCATGCTTCTTTCAACTGTCATCCACCAAGTATGTCAACTCTTAGCACTTTCCACATCCTCCCACTCACTGTTTTGTCTGTCCTTTTGCAAAACAAGGATGACATGCATACTTCATTACCACAATAGGACATGTCATCGTGTTGAACTAGACAACACTAAAAGACAACCTAGGAACCCGAATAAAGGAAAATCGAAAATAGTAAGCTCATCCTCAATGTGATCCATAAGACTTATGGTTAACAAAAATACTGTTTGATGGATTGCAAGGAGCATCATGAATTAAATTAGCCCATTCATAAACCTCAAACTCCAATGAATATCAAATACAGGTAGATGGATAGCATCAAACACATGCAGCTTTCTCAAGTATTAGCAAACAACTCTTTCTTTCAGGCAACAACTCTCACAATATTTCATGCTTTTGACAGCCACTAAGGCACGTGTTTCATGCTTTCTACAGCCACTAAGGCATGCCTCTTAAATGTTGTCCAGTTGATATAGATCTGATGAAGTTGGAAGCTAATACAAGAATGTATTACATAATCAACTTCCCAACCAGACATCATCTGAAGACCCTGAACAATCACCAATAATTTATAAGTTCATCCAGGTAAAGGTACATAGAAAAGATGTTTTGATCTATACAATCCACAGTGGAAAAGCAACTTATTTCAGAAGGGTGAACCTATTACAATAATTCCACTAAGGGCATACATGGATTTCCATGAAAAGAATGTCCTGGATTTAAACTCTTTTCTTTTCCTGATATTTGATCACCAATTATGGTAGCATCCCTGTACTAAATGCAGAAATTTCAAGAGGTCATTTCAAATGGATTTACACACACTTTGTGCCTAAATGTTAGATCTGCAACCCTCAAGCCCTATCAGAGAAAGAACGAGAAAAAAATTAGCAGCAAAGGCACGGACAAGAAGACTTCTGCCCCTAATGATGTTGAAGGTGCCAAAAAGATGTCTGTCACCATAATCTTGGATGAATAAGGCAAAGAAGTCAAACACTAAGTTACCGGTTTGGGTTTGGGGACGGGTGCAGGTACGAGAACCCAGTACGTGGGTACGTGAAAAAAAAAATTTAGGGGTTTGGGTACGTGTGTGTATATATATATATGTATTATATATACACAAAAATAAGAGAAATATACAGAATTGTAAAACTAAATCATTTCATAGTATGATACTTGATCATTGATCAATGCCAAATGCCAAAGATAAATATTAAATACCAATTGATAGTTGAAAAATATTCAAATAAGCCATATCAAGTACCCGCACATACCCACAGACGAACCCGAACCGGGTGCGTACCCAAACTGGGTTCGGGGCCTGTGGGTACGAACCCTGCATCTATGTCAAACAGCAAAGAAAAATCCTTGCAGGTTCAGCCTCGATCAGCACTGAATATGTATAAGACAACTTAATTGCAAGAAATGATAACAACCATTTTATTGTGTTTTTTCCCATCCTAAGTTCAGCATGATTTCATACATAAATGACCAAACAAAGTACATTTTGTTGCTGAGTTAAGCACAGGAAAGGCTGGCAATCCACCTTATTGATTACCCCTTAGAGATTTAGGTCCTTCCCCTTTCCCCCTCTGAAACCATTGTTTTTCACCCCTGTTGTTAAGAACTACAAGTCCAATCCACCTTTGTTGGAATAACGACAACTCTGATAATTCCTTTCCCAATCTGCAAGTTGGTAGTCATACACACGACACCAATCCAATCTCTACAAAATATATGCAATCCTAAGGCACCTCCATATATGTAGCCCTGCTATCATTAATGACACTTTGCATGAACTCATAAAGATATTTTAAGGCAAATTTAATGAGTAAGCAGCTCAACAGAAATGCATAAATCTGCTGGTCTACAATGTCCAATGCCCAAGGGAGAACAATTGACCATTCATAATTGTCTAAATTAGCAAGTCGAATGTCTGCAGCTCTTAAGGCAAAGCTATCAAAGTGTCCTAAATCAAACAAAGGTTATTTGGCAGTTGTTAAGCAATGACATGGTAAGAAAAGAGCTTGCTGGTGCTTAGTAATAACAAACATCAAATAGTTGCCAACAGGTCAATCAATGTTATGAGCTACCCTATGGATGAATAAGCTCCACATAATAAAATTGGAATGCAATCCTCTGTGCTTAATTGGAAAGAAACACTGGGTTGGAACTGGAACACAAAAGGAAGAAATGTAACTTGCCCTTGAGCTACAATGCACGATTACACACATGCTTGCCTCAGTTTATAAAGATAGGTGTCTTTTTGCAACAACCTGTGATTTTCCCTAGTATAAGTAATTGAAATTTCATTGTCCGGGACTTTTGTAGTCTTCCCAAATATTTTTCCCAAGTCACTCATATTTTAAGCTTTTCTGTAATACCACTTTTTATCTATATATCTACTATTAATCAAAAACAACAGCCTATTAGTTACCAGATGTCTGGTTCAGAGCTTCATTTCTCAAGGACCTGATCCTCTAATTTGTATTTTTCCATTTCAAGAGGCCTTCTAGACTGCTGCTCAAGAAAATTTGCATCTGCTCCAAACTTCTCTCATGGACTTTCTGCTGCTCTATTTAAACAGTTGGGCACTTATGGTGGTAGTTATCTAAAGCCGCCTACATGATGGATTACACCCATAAATCTGCAATGATTTCCTTAAGTTACAAAGGTTTTATTCAAGTAAGAATATTCCTTTTAATATTCTTCTCTCCCACTTCTTTGGTTGCTATGTAGGCTTGGGAAAGGGCATATTCTTTGAAAACATTCTCTCCCCTTCTATAAGTGCATCTCCGTTGGAGCCTGAAGAGTAATTATTATTGATGTAAAAGAGTTTACATACATTGTTGATGTCAGTTATTCATCAACTGACATTCAACCACCAACAAATGACAATGGTATTACTATAGTTAACAATATTATTATCGTTTATTCCTATAGGATGTAATAAATAAAGAATGCTAACAATTCCCCCCCTTATTACATCATTTTCTCAAGAGTACAACTCAAGAAGTGTCAAAAAGCTTCAATCTTCACAACAGCAACTAATTTGGTGAAAATGTTGGCACATTTTTCCTAAGTAGAACAAAACTGGAGCTCATAAATATCATTGTATGTGTGGCACAGCCGCATATCTATACCAGCATTGATATTATACTCGGTATTTTGTAATAAACACATCTTGTTTGAGTTGCAAATATATACTGGCACAGCAGATTTGTGTTAACAGATTATATCAAGTTGTGTTGGCAGTTTGTAGTACAGCTTTGCCACCTAGTGATCATTTTTTATTGGCATCTTTGGTATGGTCCAGTTGTTGTGGGTTTCAAGGGATAATGTTCTATGTGGTTCATTCATTCACACCCAATACAATCAGCTGTTATTCCAACTATGGTTCCTTCACTTGGCACCATCTTAAGGCTGTAGCAGCATTGGTGTTAGGTCCATAGTGTGTATTGGCATAACTGTTTACAATATTGGCAAGTGGCAAATTTGAGCATTTGCAGCTGAATATCATTATCAGTCATCTTTCTGTACAAGTTGTTTATCATATTGCTGGTAGGATTTGATAAATAACACTATTTCAGTATTGATTATTGGTTGTGATTAAGTAATATTGCTGTAGCAATGCATTGAAAGAGTTCAATTTGATGTTAGAGTTTCCAACTTGTTCATGACCACATTTGGTAGGATATTGATGTTTATTCATTGGAGTTGGCATCTATATTTTGCTTTTTCATCATTTCAGCTTGCACACATTAGGAAGATCACATATTTCCTGAGGTTGTCCACTTGGGGACATTACATTATGACAGGTTCACCCTACAATACCAGCATAGTACTTCTGAAATAAAAGCATAATCTTCTATATTATCATACAATTGTTCTCTGAATGGATTGTGATTTGAAAACTTTGCCGCTATATCTTGTAGTTTTGGTAGTGTAATTTCTATGATTAACGTGAACCCTGTATATTGTATAAGACTAACAAGTTCAAAATATAGATATCACTAAGTTGGGGTGTCATATCTTCTACACTTTAGAGAGTAAACTTGTAAATAGGAATTACATCAATGATAGAATTACATCTGAATTTGTCCACCTAAAAAATGCCTCATGTCACTCTTGTTGCTCTTAGCCCAGCAGCTAACCCAAGTTCCTATGTTGTTGCTTCTTTATCTATTGAAAAAAATGGAAATGTGATGGAATCTCCCTTGCTGAGATCTAGTGATGGTTTTGTTTGTTCAGAGACTAACCGTTCTTTTTCTTGAGCAGATGGTACTCAATGTTTGTTGGCTTTGATATTGCCTATTCTCCTCCCTTTGACTCTATACAGGCTTCAGGCCTAAACGATTCTTCATTACCTTCAGATTCCTCTTTTCCATCTACTAAGGATTGCAAGGCAGTGACCATTGAAGGGTATTCCTAAATGTACCTCTGGTTCTATCATAAAGGGCATATATGAGAAGGGTATGAATCCTTCTTCCACTGGTGTGGGTAAAAGAGTTGTTAGCCTAGTTAAGTGTACAACTAAACCCCCTCATCTGGTCTTTGGTAATGAAGCATTGGAAGAGGATGCCCAGTATCCTGAAGTTGGCATAGTTGGTAGATATTCTCATATTTGGCCAAGTGTCCCAACTCTTTATGACTAGTTGTAAAGCACCTAGAAGCCCCATATAGTTGGCAATATAGAAATATACCCCTATGAACAGGGCTTCTTCATTGCAATAATTAAATCTAAAAAGGATTTGAGATTTTGTCCTTTTAGATCATTTCTAGTTTTGGGAGAAGGAAGCTCTTCTCTTGAAGCCTTGTTATTCTTCTTTCAACTCATTGATAAAATTGTTCAAGTGAATGCCTGTGTGGGTTAGGCTTCCTAACTTCCCTCTATAGTTTTGGCTTGATTCATGCTTGGAAGCTATTGGTAACTCTCTAGGTGGTTTCATGCCTATATCTTCAAAGGCTTCGGCTTCCTATTATTAAAGTATTATTGTATTATTTAATGGTCATATTAGTCTTTAGTTAGTCAGTAGTTTACTTTTAGTTAAACTAGTCTGCTTCTGTTAGCTTTTAGTAACTTTTTTGTTCTTTTTTTTTGTTAACGCTTGTTTCTTTTTAGAAACATCGTCCTGTATTGTATTATTTCCTTCATCTCCTTTGTAAATAATCTTTTTCAATTATTTTTTTATATTCTATTTTTTTAGCAATAAAAAATATCGAAGGAAAATTCGAGGTTTTTTCGAAAGAAGATACCTAGAAAATTCATGGATTTTCAGTAAGCAAATTTTCGAGGGTTTCAAAGAGAAGTCGCGGCAAGAAGATTTTCGATTTTTTTGGCCGGATTTTTATTTTAAAAAAATCGTGACCTGGTTTAAAGGGTGAAATCACATTTTTTTTTGTGCAGTCGAAATCATGTTTTTTCTGTGCAACCGAAATTGCGTCTGTTTACCTAAAAAAATGGGTCTTTTCTTAGCAAAAACAAATCACGGAATATTTTGAGGATTTTCAGCCCCATATTTTTGAAGTAATCGCGTGCGATTTTCTTCTTCTTTCTACATTTCGATCTACTGAAACCCGTGTTCGTGGGTACTATTCTTTGTTTTTTCACGGCCCTTTTCTTTGTCGATCTACATTTTTTGGGTGAGAAACTAAAAAAAACATGGGTTTTTTTAGAAGTGACGGGTTTTTGCATTTGTTTTGACAATTTTATGCAAAAATCGTGTCATGTGGCAGCAGCGCCTAAGGTTTCTGGAAATTTTCGGCTAGGGTTTTTGAAGACTGCTGTGCTTGAAAAATAAAATAAAAAATCCTAAAAATTTGTCAAATTTTTTGAATTTTTTTCTAAAAAATTGTGTTGATCATACCTCGTTTTTCATGAACGAGAAGGATGGCATCTATGCACTCTGACCAAGAGTCTACCTCTTATGCATTGATGGCTAAAAAGACCAACAGATCATGTCAAATCATCTCTTGGTACATCGATTTTGGAGCCTCTCAGCATTTTACAAACAGGAGAGATTGGTTCACAGAGTATATGGCTTGCTCCAATTCCGTCTTTTGGTGGTGGCGAAGAGTATACAGTTGTTGGCAAGGGCAACGTCCAGATCACTTCTAGTGGGAGAAATTTAATATTTCTCAATGTATACTATGTGTTGGGCATGGAACTTAATCTACTCTCGGTGAGTTAGATTATGTGACAGTCCGAAGTTGGACATCATTTTCAATTCACACAAGTGACGTATTGTTGATAAGGAGTCCAAGAAAATTGTGGCAATTGGGCTCAAGGATCATGGTTTATATTGGTTGCTTGATACTGGAGATCCTTTGGAGCATCCACTGGTTGCGAGGAGTTCCTCTATCAGCACTCTTTGGCATCAGTGGTATGGGCATCTCAATATTGCCTACCTCTCTCAGCTGGCTTGAGAGAATTTGGTAGAAGGCTTACCTGAGATTCAACAGCAAACACATGGTGTTTGTGGAGCTTGCCAAGCAGGGAAGCAGCATTGTACTCCATTTTCAAATGGAAGGTCTTGGAGAGCATCCAAGGTTCTATAGCTGGTTCATGTAGACATTTGTGGACCAATGAATATTGCATCGGTCACTGGTGCTAGGTATTTTCTCCTATTTGTTGATGATTTTAGCAGAAAAATGTGGGTGTATTTTCTCAAAGCAAAGTCACAAGTATTTAATGAATTTCAGAAGTTTAAAGTGTTAGTTGAAAAAGAGTTTGGACGTCAAATCATCACCCTTAGGACAGATAATGGGGGTGAGTTTTGTTCTAACCATTTTACCGACTTTTGTGCAAAACATGGCATTAAACGCCAACTTACCACACCCTATACCCTTAACAAAATGGTGTTGTTGAGCGGAGGAATCGTACCATCATAGAAATGGCCCACTGTATGTTGGAGAACAAGAATGTTCCCAAGAAATTTTGGGTTGAGGTAGTGTATACTGCTATATACCTTCTTAACCGGTTTCCCACACAAGCCGTTAAGAAGATGGCCCCAGAAGAAGCATGGTCTGGAAGGAAACCAAATATCACCCACCTCAGGGTTTTTGGTTCGACTGCATATGTTTGGATTTTAGATGCCAAGAGAACCAAGGTGGATTCCAAGAGCCAGAAATTGATGCTAACAGGATATAGTGACAATCACAAGGCCTATTGGTTGATTGATGTGGCTACTAACCGTTTGACATTCAGTAGGGATGTTGTGTTTGATGAGGAAGGTGGGCCCTTTTTGCTCCCTTCTCCCATCAAGATTCTTGAAAATCAGTCTTTGAAAACCACAGATTTGGGAGCTAAGCCTTTCGCACCTTCACCCGAAGGGAGGGATTCAGATGCTTCAAATATTGTAGAACCTCCCAGACAAGATCCTCTACCAGTAGGGAGGGACTCTGATGAGTCTAACATTGTGGAATCTCCTATGCAAGATTTTGTATCAGCATATTTTCCTTAGGATAACCTGCATCAGTATCCAGATGGTATTATTCCAGGCAGCCCAAGTCATGATGATGCTCATTTTGATTTAGAAGTTGATGCATCTCCTCCTCGTTCTAAGTGGTGGGCAAAGCTCATTGGTGATGTTCATGATGATGAGCTTGTTGAGGGACGATCGTCTAGAGGCAAGAGCAAAAAGAACACAGTAAACTTTGCTCTTATGGCCAACATTCAGAGTATTTATGAGCCTCAACAGTATTCGGAGGCCAAGGGTAAACCTGAATGAGAAAAGGCTATGGATTTTGAGCATCATAGTCTTTTGAAGAACAACACATGGGTTCTATCAGATCTTTTGCCAGGGAAAAAAGCCATTGGCTGCGAATGGGTCTACAAGGTCAAATACAAGGCTGATGGAACACTGGATAAATACAAGGCTCGGTTGGTCACTAAAGGGTTCTCACAAAGAGAAGGTATTAATTATGAGGAAACCTTTGCTCCCTAAGCAAAGATGAGCACCATCTAACTTGTCCTAGTCATGGCAGCACAGTTTGGCTGGAAGGTCCATCAGATGGATGTGAAGAGTGCCTTCCTCAATGGAGATTTGGAGGAAGAGGTATACATGGCACAGCCTCCTGGTTTTAAGGTTGCAAGACAAGAACACAAGATACGCAGATTACGGAAGGCTCTTTATGGCCTCAAGCAAGCTCCTAGGACATGGCACCTAAAGTTTGACAAGTACCTGGTTGCACAAGGGTTTCACAAGAGTTCCTCAGATGCAAATTTGTATATCAAGAACACTGGCAATGATATCATCCTTCTAGTCATCTATGTGGATGATATCATCATTACTGACAAGAGGTTACATTTGATTGAACAGATCAAGTCAAATTTGTGTTAGGCGTTTGAGATGATGGACTTGGGTCTCCTACACTATTGTCTTGGTGTAGAAGTTTGGCAGATAGGTGGCAGTATCTTCATTTCTCAGTCGAAGTATGCTAGGAGTTTGCTTGAAAATTTCAGAATGGAAGATTGCAAAATTTCATCCACTCCGATGGAGAAGGGGCTAAAACTTTCCGCCAAATTAGACTCACCAGTGGTAATGAGTCTGTGTTTAGGCAACTTGTGGGCAGTCTCATCTATCTTACTGCCACTAGACCTGATCTCAGTTTTGTTGTGAGTTACATTTCTCGTTTCATGACTGCTCCTAAGGCGGAACACTAGGTTTCCGCGAAGCAAGTATTGCGATATGTCAAAGGAACACCTAACTTTGGCATTTTGTATAGCAGATGCAAAGATCCTAGACTGGTTGGCTTTATAGATTCAGATTGGGTAGGTTCAATGAATGACAGGAAGTCCACTTCTAGGTATGTTTTCAGTCTTGGTACAGGTGCAATCACATGGACAAGCAAGAAGCAGTAGGCAATTGCTCTTTCCTCGACCGAAGCAGAGTATCAGGAATAGTTAAGGCAGCATGTGAGGTAGTATGGCTTCGAAGGATACTTGTTGACGTGCAGATGTCTCAAGAAGGGCCTTCACCCATATTTTGTGATATTCAAGGGGTTCTCAAACTTGCTAAGAATCTTGTCTTCCACAAGCGAACCAAGCATGTTGAGCTTCACTATCACTTCATCAAACAACTTGTTGAAGATGGCTTTGTGATGTTGCAGTATGTTCCAACTGAGGATCAGACTTTGGACATTCTCACCAAGTCTCTCATTCCAAATAAATTTATCAAATTTCGGGAGAAGCTTGATGTAGTTAGTAGAATGACCATTAAGGGAGGGTATTAAAGTATTATTGTATTATTTAATGGTCATATTTATTGAAATGGGAGTGAAAAAAAACGAGATTGCTCTCAAATTAAAAATCGGTCATTCACATTGCACCGCAAAATCTATTACATAAAATTGCCTTTATAAGGCCATTATTTTTGTATAAAACTAGTTACGGGAATATAACTACCAAAACCAAATTTATTTATTAAATTAACAATAGTATGTTAATTTATTTATTTAACTATATATGTCAAGTACTAAATTCTAACACCCCCCCTTAATATTGACATAGAGGAAAACTAGAAATTAGTACACATATTCTTCATCACTTTGATGTGGAATTTCTTCATCACTTGAAGTGTGGTCCTTTCCTTCAATTATCAAAGCGTTCTCTTGCAATTTTCCATCAAGAAGATCATGTGCTCTCTGTTTGCAATTCAGTAAAACATGTCCTGTCTTTTTACAATAGAAACATGTGCCACTTGCATGTTTGAACTTCGTCATATGTTTTGATTTTTTGTAAGAAGTACTAGCCTTGTTTTGTGCAGTCAATGCAATTTCTTCTTCTAAAACATGTTTGTTTCTTTCATCAAGCAATGTGGATATAATACTTTCTAGACTTGGATTGATTTTGCTTAAGGTGAATACCTTGTGAGACATACTATTTGGCATACTATTTAAAAGTATGGCTTTAGCATCAATTTCCTTTATTTCTTCATTTATACCAGCCAACTGATTTATCAAGGAACGGAATTTACTAATGTGAGACACTATATCTTCACCTCCTTCCATGTTCAAACCATACAACTTTTGTTTTATAGTTATTTCTGCACTATCAGCTTTTGATCCAAACAAAGTATTCAATGTTTCCCAGATGTCCTCAAAAGATTTTTTAAAATCTACATGATGCAAATAAGGCTTAGATAAACCGAGACCAATTATAGCCAATGCTTTCTTGTCTTTTACCTTCCATTTTTGAAGTTCATCTGTATCCATTGGCTTTGGCACTATACCATCAACAATTTCCCAGAGATCTCTTTCAATTAACAATAACTGTATCTGTATTTGCCAACTGTGAAAATCATTTCAATCAAACTTTTCATAAAGGCTTAATTTATCCATTTTGTGTTGAATAAAATGTGTTCTCAAAAAATAATATTTATATCTTCAATATTCCCCACATTTATATTTTTCAAAAATAGAAAGAAAAACTCATAAAGAAATAAATGTCTCCTTTTGTGCCCTAAACGCCTTGACAGAAATTTGTGATTCTGAGATATATTTCTATGTGTCAATTGTGTGAGTGCAAAATACAGACCAGCCACATCGATGAATCCTATGAATGCCTTTAATAGCTCCTTATTCCACGCCTTTTGTAGCGGCACTCGAATATGCACAAGAGAAGAACATAAGTAAAACGGCCTCCACAGAAATGTCGGCAGAACACATAATGCCTCGAACCTTGTATCAAAATGGTGATATGAAATCACAAAGCTACCACAAAGACAAGGCGGACCTAGAAAGAAATATTTCACCAGAATAACAATCGATGCACAATTAGACGGAATGAGAATGATCTACAAGAATGTTATGCCGCCTCCACACACACTTCTGCAATAGATTGGGGGATATAAATTTTTTAAATTTTTGGAATGACAACAGTGAACAGAGTGATGTGTAAAACAATGGCAAGAATGAACACGGCGGAGAAAAAGAGAAGAAATGCAGATGAATGACGGAGTCAAAGAGGGTTTTGCACATGGTCTACATTGCTCACCTGTTGACGAATGCAAGAATGGTAGAAAACAATAGTAGTTGCACGTGGTCCTCACTGTAGTACCATTGTAAACACCGCTATGAGAAAAACAAATGAATGGAGAGAGATCAAAGAGAGGTCCAAGAAGAAACCCGCTCTGATACCATATTGAAATGAGAGTGAAAAAAAAACGAGATTGCTCTCGAATTAAAAATCGGTCATTCACATTGCACCGCAAAATCTATTACATAAAATTACCTTTATAAGGCCATTATTCCCATATAAAACTAGTTACGGGCATATAACTACCAAAACCAAATTTATTTATTAAATTAACAATTGCATGTTAATTTATTTATTTAACTATATATGTCAAGTACTAAATTCTAACAATATTAGTCTTTAGTTAGTCAGTAGTTTAATTTCAGTTAAACTAGTCTGCTTCTGTTAGCTTTTAGTAACTTTTTGTTCTTTGCTTTTGTTAACATCTGTTTCTTTTTAGAAACATCGTCCTGTATTGTATTATTTAAGGAGCTTTCATCTCCTTTGTAAATAATGAATATTGAATATCAATTATCTTTTCACCTATCATAATGCATATGCTCATATCTTGGTTGAGTTGGATACTTCTGATTGGCTCCTTGTAGAGATAGATCTGAAAGTTGTCAATCGAGTTTGGAAGTAGCGAGTGGACTATGAGAAATTAATTTTCATTGCCAAAGATGCTATGAGACTATGCATTTATCAGACGATTGTTCAAGCCACAAGCATAAATCAAGAGGTCAATCTTCTTGGTGGAAGGATGTAAAACCTTTATCATTTATCTTTGCAAGGTTCTTCACAGTAATTTTCTCTTCAACCCTCTCAAGAGTTAGTATTGGAGTCTCCTCCAGTCTCATCTTTAATAGTTAATGCTCTTAGAGGGGATAGAGGTGCCCCTACCCACTTCTCGTGTAGGTAATGAGTTGGAGCCCTTCTTGGCACTTCCTATGAATGTAGTGGTATCAAATGTTTTATCCAAAAAAAAACCCTAGGTGGCTTTGGTGAATTCTTTGCTTATTGTTAGTAAGTACCTAAAGGTTGAGGTCTTAGTTTCCCCTCCCTCCTCGAAAGGGCTGCTGCCGAGTGGTGGATGGGAATTGTGGACTTTGGTTTCAAACTTGAAATCTGCTTTGCAGATGGTTCTGTGTTCTCTAGACAAAAGGCATCCTAGTTTGCCTTTATTTAGATAATCTTGGGCTTTTTTCTAGTATCTAAAATAGTTTGTATAGGCTTTTGGGTGTGGGTCCATATTGGATCCATAACTAAATGATCCAAGGAAAAATACATCAGATCTTAGAAGCAAACTGAAGGATAGAAGTGACCCTCACTAATATGTCAAGATAAAATATTGATGATCAATTGGTTTGGTAAACATGCAATATGTACAAAGATAGCATCCAAAGGTTTGTAATTACTAATATTTTAAAAGCACATGCAAACAATCCTGGTGGTTCAGGTTACGTTTATTTTCATTTAAAATAGAATGAAATAGCAGTCTAATTGCATTCATATTTCTCACAGTTCAAACTGAAGTTTTCTATATACCAAGATTTGAAACCACTTCTTAAATTATTTATATAGAGAAAAACATTAGCAAAAAGGAATTCAAAAGTTTTGAAGGAAAAAATTACTATGCTCTTCAAGAGCAGACATATCCTTAGCTTGATACATCTCAATCTATTATGAAATGAAATAATTTTATTTAACAAAGATAGTGACTTCTGATATAGAAGGAAGAAAGTAAAACAATAACACAAAATTTTGCATACATAAAAGTCAAGGCGCATGCTCCCCATCCATCGATACTTCTCAGACTCAATATCAATGTCAGCTACAAGTCCTGGAATGTTCATTATCTTGTAAGTAGCTACAATAATACCCATTTAAGCTATAAAAAAAAATACTCAACAAGACTTTCCACAAGGGTACAACAGCATATCACAAAACTATTTGGGCAAGAATAAGCAAATTTTTCATTATGACTACTTATCAAGCCAATTCCCTCATTTATAATACAACATATAAGATAAACAGTGACCTAAAAACCAAATGTTTCATTTCCACATACCCCATGTAAGCATCAACACACTGAAAGACCTCACTTGTCCCTGTGTAACAACAGCCACATCTAATGCTTGCTTGTGACCTATAAAGAAAAAATATATCTTAGCTCAAGAGTACTTCTATGAACCATTCTGAAATTGTTTTACTTTCTTGAAACCTTTTCTTTTGTTTCTTCCTTTCATTTTAAACTTATTTATCAGGCCAATCAATATTGAATTATAGAAAAAAAGCTTCTATGACAAGAATATTAGAATAAATTAAATGATCAACACTAACTTAGACCAGAAGCAAAATGGAAAGGCACATACCTTTGATAACCGCAAAAGTTGCATTCATAGCAATGCAAGGCTCATTGGCATGATCCATCAAAGATTTAACCATACCATTGCCTGTGCCTGTAGGAAATAAAATAAAATATTACATGGTAACTCCAAGATGGGTACAAAATGAAACTTGAATTTTTCAACAGATACCTTAGGAAATGGAATAATCCATCAGAAACTTTTCAAATGCATTACAACAAATACAGTGTACAGGAATTATTAATCATTAAAATGTTGTCAAAAGGTACACAGAGTTGGGGAACTACTTGCTATTTCAGAAAGATCTAGCTAATATAAAATTTTATTGCACAAAATTTGAAATACTAAGTGATTATTTATTGCAAAAAATCTTTGAATATGAAATCTCAAGACCTCTGCCAAAGATGACATGCTAAAGCTGATTTTGATTGTTAGGAATGTGTTGTCATTATGCCCAAAAACCATGTATTATTCCCACCTGAGATGAAATGCCCACAGTCATGCTGTAAAATGAATAACAGAACTAGAGTAACTCTTAATAATATTTAATTGCAACTAGTCTACGAGAGACTAAATCCTTGGCCATATACTATGCCCATATTATTCTCGACTCTTTTAGGCCTATGTTGGCACAAATACCTATTGTTTTATACACAGTCCAAAAGATTATTGGTAACAATAAAAATTATTTTTAGAGGGTTTCCCTGATATTTCAGTGCTATTGTTTTGAGTATTCTAGATCTTATTCAAAAATTGAATATCAAATTCCAAATGCCGAATCTTTTAGAACATCTTTTCTTTGTGCCCAAATGCAGTTATTTAGTGAAAAAACTGTAAAGGCTATAACAACCAAATGGTTTAACTTAAAAGCAGTTTTTTAAATAGTTGCAAGAAAAAAATTCCAATTACTAGCACTAAGGTTGATTCAGATTTTCTTTTAGCATCTTCTATCTAGATAAGAGCATGGCACTCTTATTAGAGCTGATTTCTGAGCCTCATAAAAAACGTCAATGGCTTCTTTCTCAAACATCATCAATGGCTCCCTTCTCAAACACTCATTTGGATGACAACAGTAAGTCTAAATTATATTATCAGTGGGCAAAGCAATAAGATATCCCTTGGAGGGACAAGAAACATCATAGATGGAATGGACCAAGACTTTAAGGAAAGTTTTGAATACAATAAGTGAGAGTTATTTGAGAGACTTGGGGTTTGGGTTTGCCATACTGTATATATATATATATGTGTGTGTGTGTGTGTGTGTGTATACACACACACACACACATACACACACACACACACACATATATATATACATATGTGTATATATATATATACTCATAATTTTGCAAAAAAGATAGTCTGCAACAGAAAGATTTTGAAGTAATTGCATGATATTATTAAAAGAATGGAATGTACATATAGCAATTACAAGGAACGATGTTTCTATTACGAAACAATCATGAACAGAAAAAAAAAATAGAAACTAGCTAATTTATACAAAATGTACATAATTGACCATTAATAAGAGATATAATTTAATTATTCTAATATAGTCTACTTACCTATGATAGATGAATGGTAATTAGAAGTTAAAGAAAAAAAAGAGTCTACAAAGCCAATAAAAAATTACAATTCATGCCTATTGAAGTTACTTGGATGAATATGAAAAGAGAAACAAAAATAGTCTAGCGAGAAGGAATGACCAACCGGCTCTGCCCAACAAAACATGAAATGCTTTTATAGTTGTTTGTAGTGCCCACAGGGCCAACAGCCTCCCTCGCATGCCCAACTAATAGGCCATCACATCTAACAAAATCCCTCAACACAAACATGTCAAAAAATTTGCAAGCCTGAAACAAGAAGCAAATGATGCCTACAACCTCCACGTCCAGATCAAACTTGTTGTAGAAATAGGACACTATAATATTGCTGACAATTAGCTTGACACTAAAGCAATAGCCATATGTTATAGCCAAAACCTAGCTCCTATAATTGGGATCACTATAGTAGACCCACAAGGAACTTGGGGTGCCTAGATTAGACCTTGGGCAAACTCAAGGTTGTCAAGCCCCATATCTAGACCTAAACCAGACCCAACCGAAATGTCACATAAAAGTGCCAAACCTAGTAACATAGTTGTGCCTTAACCACCCAAATTACCTTACCCTTCGAACATCCAATATTGATCTTTTGACCAATTCACATATTGAGTATTATATTCATTACACAAATTTTACATTAAAAAAGCTTTACTCAAGTCTTCAAATCATAGTCTGCCAACTCAACAAGTCGCCGAATACTCACACAATTTTTCTACCAGCAAGTTTTCATAAGATTAACTCGTTGAGTCTAGGTACAATTGTTTTGAAAAACTCACTACGTTTTTTGGCAAATACTCGGTGATTCCAACTGTTTTGCTCGCAACTCCAAAAAATGCACTAAAAATTCACAAAAAGTGGAGAAAAAATGTTATGGCTTTTTTCCTTTAAAAGCCCTAATAGGCCATGTTGAACACTCCAAAAACATTGTTTTTTTGGCTTTATGAGCATTGTTTTCTTTCCTATTAAAAAATTATGAAAATGGTATTGAAGATCTTCATTTTGCCTTGGTGGCAAGTGCCCCACCCCTCAATTTTTCCCTATATCACGATACAAAACACACGAGGGGTGCTGCCTCCAAACCCAGCAACAGTGCTGCCCCTAGACCTCCGTGAGGGGCACTGCCCCTCAATTCCACTTGGGTGCTGCCACAAGACCCTTGCAAGGGGTATTGCCCTTGATCGGATGATCCTATCAGGAGTGTTGCCCCTGGACCCCCAGCAAACTCATTTGATACATTTTGTAACTATATTTTGCATAAAGTTTATGGTTTTTTCAAAAATTTAAATGTTTTTTAAGTTGTCAATTTTTGTCAAGTGTTTGCCAAGTAGGAAAATTTTGGCTTTCTGAGTGCTCTCTGAGTCTAAGTCTGTGAACTATTTTCAGATTTCAATCCCGAATCTGAAATTCATTACTGGCTGCCAAAGCTCTATCAACTTGAATCTAATCAAGTTGTCATCACCCTTATGTCTTGTAGATGCAGTGTTTTGTGCTAAGTTTTGACTCATGTAGGTGCCCTTCCAAACTTGCAATGCTTCATCAAGCTAAGATCATCTCCATAAAGCTTGAATCCTGCTATCACCTACACAATCATTTATGCTAACCTATCAACCAACCAAATTAGTGTTCCTTTAACTAGAAAGCTATGATTAGTTTTTTCTAATAGTAACAAATTCTGTCACTTATATTTGACTTTTCTTTTGGTTTGATTTCTATGAAGGGGGTAGCTTATCACACTTCTGACTGATCAGCACCCAAATGCTTCACTTCCACAGAGAATAAAGACACTTCCTACCTTTGCATTGACAATTGAACACATGTACAAACTGTATTATTGTATTTGGGAAGCAAACTTTTTGACACTAATTTGGCATTTCTTCTTC
Organism: Sequoia sempervirens; assembly: GCA_007258455.2. Lineage (NCBI taxonomy): Eukaryota > Viridiplantae > Streptophyta > Pinopsida > Cupressales > Cupressaceae > Sequoia > Sequoia sempervirens. The sequence goes on from VDFB02265553.1 coordinate 18,562, forward strand.
AATAATAGCTCATTTTTCTTCCAAGTTCTATCATTAATGGTTTCAGTTATTCATATGATTTGACACTGTGAAATTGTTTCCATTTTGCTAAACAGCTTATGTCTCTCTTTCCCATGTTCCTTGGAGATATTCTTAAGATTTAGCAAATGCAATTCCAAGCCCAAAAATGGACTTAGTCCTATCGGCTTTTAATTGACATTCTACTAGCTCTTTTAAATTTAATGTAATTGTATTTTAACTTTCCAGCCATTAAATTTATCAACTATTGATTTTTTCCCAATTGTAATGGATGATGCCTAAATATACAACACATGTATGTCATGTATGGATCTTGTTACAGGCATGCATCAAACTGAACAGTTCAAAATCATTGGGACCTATGACAAGATATTACAGATAAAAAAGGTTGAATCTAATGTTTTAGGTCACCAAAAAGCAAGACACGAATTTGGTGTATGAGACCCCCTTATGGAGGTTGCCCATAAATAACATAATAATAATTGCAGGCTACAAATTTGGAAAGGGCGTAGCTGTATCATTTAACCAAATTCATTGTTCTGAATCCTGATCATTTCAATTTTCAACAGATCATTGGCAATATGGTTGTTTTACATACAGCCTCTATTTTTCATTTTATACAAAGCATCAGCATTTTTACACAATAATAATAGAGGTTGTAAATTAAATAACAATCTTCATGGAGATGTACACCACTAACTCCTACTCTAATATATGCTCATTAGAAGATAAGCATGTGACAAAAAAATCCTGATCAAACCTTTCCTATCTATAAACAAAATAAAAAATGGGTATCTTGTCAAAATGGGTCACAAAATAAAGTCTTTTGCTCTACAATTGTAACAAAACTACAACTGATATTGCTGAGAAATAGATTAATTGGTATATCTCAAAATAAAATTATGTATGAAAAGTTAATGCCCCTATCCATACATCAAATTAAAACTTAATGCATGTATAAAGTTTCCGTATGATGCCATATAGTGGCCAAGATTATCCTTCATCAGAAACAAACAATTATGATTACATAGTTGATGTTTTAATTTTTGTTCATATTAAAATTGATCTTACACATGAACACAAAGCAAGGATGAAGTGACAAATTTCATACCAGCTGGTACAATTCCAAGAGGCATCTTTATAGCATTTTCCCAGTCAGATCTCTCCAACAAACCATTTACAACCTAGACCATCATATGATATATATTAAATTCATAGGAAAAAATATTTAAACATATATTATTTCAAACACCTGTAATAAGAATGTTATTCTGTTAAAAGAGTTCTTATAACAATAAATCCCAAGGTCATGAGCATTCTTGCAATTATATTTTTGTGTCATCATGTACAATACGCAATCTAGCAAGGTCAAAGGAGATATTAATTATATCAGCAGAAATTAACGCTATTATCACCATTATAAAAGTAACATAAACTGCATTAATTATAATTTATTATATATTGGAAATAATTCTTCTATATTTAAAAGTTGGTTTGGGGGCAAATATTCTCCAATAGCATGGAAATCCTTTTGGTATCAATTTTTCTCATCGAGAAAATGTGGGATTGAGTTGTTTCAAGGGTTGAGGAAAAACACACAAGTGATACAAATAAGAGACTTCAATAGTTGTGAATTATATTAAGCCCACAATGGTTTCTTTTATTTGCTCATTTCAGTTTCAGTACCCACAAACATATCAAATCATCAATGTAACTTAGCTGCACATGCATGATTTCTTCAACTTTCTTAATCCTAGAGCAATCTTAAAAAGTTAACACACATATAAGACATCAAACATTAAAAACACACATTCAACACTTATCCAATTCAGTAAGTGTAATCCCAAACCAAGATTAAAATTACATGGACTTTTAAAACAAATACAAGTCATCTTGGAGTATGACCTCTACAAGTCATGAAAGACTCCTCATTTACCTCAACAAGTATACCATCTCCACTAATGCAAAGAATTCCATCATACATTGACAGATCCATAGCCTTTGCCACATCTTTTGCATGACATTGAAATTGAGTTTCTAGCAAAGAAATAACACAAGAAACAGTCAGCATACCCTTTTTGTTGTCATATTTTTTAATTTAATATCTCACTAAAGAAAACAGAATATTTATTATTTATAAATGTAAAACAGTTACAACGAAGGGATCTAGACTTGAAATCAGACAATCCTTACAAGTATATCAAGCAGCCGATACAAAGAGAAGACATATCAGATATTCAGCTACACATTACAAAAAAGACACAGTTCTGGTAATAATGAACAACCGGACATAACAAAATTGCTGTTGTGATAAGCATAATTACATATTGGACATGACAGAGACTAGAACATATCAAACTATTAGAATCTGAAATACAGATATCAGGATTACTAGTGAAAAGGGCTAGAAAACAGCTATATATTAGATAAGCAACATAACATTTCATTCTTGAGATTTGGAGAATGATTAATTTATCACTAGATGATAGCCAAACAAGAGTGACCGCCTTTGGAAAGATCATGTGGATTTCATTAGCATCCTTGAAACCAAATTAGCGACATATGGGACTTGACAAAGGTATAACTAAAAGTGCAATAGTAATGATGGAAAGAAAAACAAATGTTAATCAACTATCCTAAGTGGATGGATGTTGTTTGCTACCAAAATTAAAAAACATGAAATAAGTTTCATCATCCTCTTGTCATTCAATGATTTCTATTAGATAACCAACATAACATTTCATTCTTGAAATTTGGATAATGATTAATTCAAATAACTAAATGGTTGTCAAACAAGTACTACCACTTTTGAAAAGAACAAATAGGTTTCATTAACATGCTTTGAAGCCAAATTAGTTGCTTATGGGAATTGAATAAAAATGCAATAGTAAGGTGGGAGAAAAATCAAAAGTTAACCAAGTATCCCCAGCAAATGGATGTTGTTTGCTACAAAACATAGCAAAGATGAAATCAGTTTCATCATCCCGTTTCCAGGCTCAGTTCTTGGAGATGATTAGATCTAAAGTAAGCACTCTTTCCTTCTCATGTGTGAAGAAAATGCATAAAGTTTGATGTATAAAGTGTTCATTATCTTATTATCATTTCGACGTCCATGTCCCATGTACTCAATATTAAGTTATTAATCAGCTGAAATGAAAGTTTAGACCTTTTCAGCTTTTGTTTCTAGTTTCTATTGCTGTAACCGGTGTATTCCCTGTGACCCTGAGGTTAAGTTGCTTAGTGGGTCTGAAGTCCTAAAGGCCTTCAACCAGCTGGAGAGGAGGTTTAGGCCTTTAGAAATCTACTCAATCAAGGCCCTCGGTCTAATGGGCATTGAGGTTTTCCTTCTCCCTTTCGAAGTTTCCATAGGGCAGCACACAAATCATTTATGCAATCTCTATGTCAGATCTTCAATCACTAGAAACCCCTGTGCCAAGTCACATAGCCTCTAAGAACTCCAACGTCAATCTATAAAGGAGATTCTAGTCCCCATTCATAGCAGCTGATCAGATATAATGGTTTATAGGATAAATAGACCCATAAAACACTACATCCTATAAACCAATACCCTTTGAACTTAGAAAGGAGTTTCAAACATTCATCTAGTCTGTATGGTTATCATCTTCTTGAGAACTCAAGAAGTAGTAGCTTCAGGAAACAATTCAAATCACCAATCACTTTACCCAATTCAAATATGTGATCCAAAATGCTATTTCTACATATTATCATTGCAGTGAGGTACCCACGGTGTTTCATATTGATTTACATAATAGATATAAGCTCAATAATGCTAACTAACAGATTAAACTGAATATTAATCCTCCTTCTGGATTGAAGACAAATTCACAAGTATTTTGCATATGGAGCCAATTAGGTCTGCTTCATATTCCTATATTTGTTGGAAGCAATGGACAAACTACACAACCAGGTACCAAACAGTCAAATATTGTCCTTTACTTTTTTATTCGCATTGACTGTTATTTTGAATTTTCCCTTCATCAATCTTCATATATGCCATCATTAGCTGCAGAATTTTACTTTTCAAGAAACAGTGTTCCTTTGAAAATGTTGATAAAATAGTATAATTATTAAATTGCATAACTCTCACTGCCTTACATTTTTATATTAATAGCATCGATGTACTTAGTTCCTTTGTTTTCTTCTGGTGTGATAACTTGCTCATTTGTCTGTTAAATAATTTCCTGGAACTGCTTTTCATTTTGGAAGAAATTTACTTTCTTACAGAAAAATTCACAATTTTAATTCTAGCTTGCGACAAAGGCAAGGTAATCTCCCAAAATATCACTGAATAACAGTGAGGGATTTGTGGTCAAATGCATTTCAACCCTAGAGGCAGACAACATTAAAAAATTATCACAAGCAAACAGCAAGTAGTACCAATAAATGCTCAGAAATTTTTAGCTGAAATTTTTTTAATTTTATTTTTTATTAAGATTTGATGGTAATGGGGCCCTCACCCCTAACAATCAACCTATGGGGATACTGCTTCAACTATCACTCTACCAGCAGGATACCACTGCCTTACAATTCAACCTACAGGGATACCATTTTCTTACAATTCAACCTAAAGAGATACCATTCTCTTACAAGTCAACCTGCAAGGATACTGCTTTCTTACAATTCAACTTGCAGAGATACTGAGCACCATTGTCTTCTTGCAGGTGCTACAGCTCTCATCTCCTCCCTACCTTCTCCAGCGTCTCCTGCAAGGATACTGCTCTTGCTTCTCCTCTTTCCTCCAACTTCTACATTCCTCTACACTCCTCCAATGCTCCTGCAACTCCATCACCTACAGGGATACCACTTTTCCTCTTCCTTCCAACTTCTTCTACACTCCATCTCCTTGTGCTCCTCCAACTCCTACATCATCTGCAAGGTTACCGCTCCACCTTCATACTCCAGCTCCTCTATCTCTCCTTTCCTCCTGCACTCCTCCAACTCCAGCATGCTCCTTCAGTGTCAACTATTAACTATGAGGATACCACTCTACCTCTAGTGGGGATACTACCTCAATTGGAGAGATTAGAACCTTGGACTCCAACAGAAGAACCGAATGGCCCTATCGCTTGATCACAACCCCTTTGATAAATTTTAGCTGAAATCTTAATGCATAGAAATTGCCTAATTAAATTATTAAACTTTAATAGGTGTAAATAAGTCCAACAAACTCTGGTCTAGTTCTAAGGTAGTAGAAATGTCATCATGATGACCTAGGTGTGACCCTCATCGGACTTGCTCTATTGATTATGTGAATTTTAATGTCCATTCAGGCCAACAGGGTTTTGTAGGACCTATTAAGTGTGTTTACTTGTTTAGAAGGTTGTTTCAGTGACAATTTAATTTAAAACAAATTCCTCAAAGCCTTGTTCACAAATGCCATTGTAACTCTGCCTGACTTCATTACATAGTGGACATCTTAAAAGGAATTGTGTATCAGCTTCTATTTCATTTAAATTTACACATTTTGCAATGTCTGTACTTCCAAGATATATTTAAGGGACCTATCTACTAGTTTCACTGTATGGTTTGTGTGCAGTGGTTTCAAGTCCTAGATAGCTTAAATTACTAGTTCCCTACCCTGTACCTTCTTGATATACAGAATTATAACTTAGTCATGCAAAAAACTACTCGTCATCTTCAAGATGACTTATAACTTCTCTTATGGTCAACATCATTCTGAAAGCAATATAGGGGGTGTAATTTAAATTAAATCAAGTTACCACCTTCACAATTATTTAAATGAAGCATGAGATTTTAAGTTTAAACCCATATTAAAATAGAGATATGCACGACTTTGAAATGTATGATGTAATTCCTACACTTTTCAATGCAAAATATCAACGATCAATTGATGGAATATTCCAAAATGACGAGGAAGCAACATAAACCTAGACCCTTTTCAGGGATTGCAAATGGAAATTCTTAAAACAAAAAAATGAAAACAAGTCCCTGCCATTACCTTGTAAAGAAAAATGGACTCTAGCTATATCTAGAAGAGGCTTCACCTCTTCCTGAAATATTTTCTGCGCACATTTGTTTCCTCCAAAAGGATTCAGAAGCACTAACAATCGCTTTGGCCGATCTGCAAAATAAAATCATCTAGAGTAAAAATATTATTAAAATAAAGCTTCATCAGCCGAAATTCCATCACCTTGGATGTTAAATATTTTGAATTTGAACTAATCGGATAAAAAAAATCATACAATTTTCTCGACCCAAATCCAATGCATCAAGAAGACAATATTTCCCCATAGTTACCATTCTATTTAATTGAATAGAAACATACTTTTCTCTAGACTAGAAGGAATTAAACCCTTCACTTATATTTCAATAGAGTTATAATGTTAACAGATTATGAGATATTTCAGCTCGCACTTTCATTTAACTGAAAACAAAACTTTGCACATATTGTCATCTTTCAAACATTCACTCCCATATTGCATTTGAATAAGACTAAAAATTTCAATTAATGAAACATATCAAAGCTTCCATCTTCTATCACAATATAAAGAAATAAAAAATAAAAGCTTTAATATTCATTTTCATAAAATAATTTTTTTTAAGTCAACCGATTCAAAGCTTTCCCATCTATTTAAATAGTTTGGAAGGGTCTACCTGAGTTTATTTACTTGTAGGATCTATCAGGTATATTTACTTTATAGTAAAGTCGAATATTATTAATAATGTAATTAGAAAATTCAAGGAATAAGACATATCAGAATGCAATTACTTGTAGGATATAGAAGAGTATGTATACTTTGATGGTAATATTATGTGTTGTAAGAATATCATAAAAAGAAATTTAAGAAAAGAAAAACTCTTGTAGAATGAGTATACCCTCAATCACAAATTAAAGCATTCCACTTACACCGATAAAGTTATCAGTTTCAGGACATGATCATCATTGCAGAACTAAGAAGAAACTCACACAAACTATGCAGTGAAACATGGTAGATGGACCCACGAAAAGATACACGAGAATAATGAATCTGTAAACCGTGTCACTCAAATGTAGTAGAAAATGAAACACATTTTCCTTAACCTGTCCATTAGATAATGATATTTCACACAATTAAGAATACAATTGTAAGAATAACCTGGTAGATAAAATCTTTAGCACGGAACATCAAATGGGATGAGCTCAAGTGGTCAACGCATTTGGGCTTCCAGAGAGGTTTAAATCTCCAGTAGATATGATAAAACATTGAAATTAACAAAGCACATCCAACTCATTAATGTAGCATTATCCCAACAGATAAGGTTGACTGCAAGTCCCAGGTGAATTTGACAGAAAAGATACCCTTGGCCATAACAACTAACCAAAGGCTACCCCATAAGGAGATTTACCCAATAAAAAAATCAATAATTCAAGCCAATCAAATAAATCTGGTGAAATTTATTTTCAAACCGAGCAATCAAAAAAAGTAATCTTGTGAACAAATAAACACACTTAGATAATCCCTGCAGATCTTGCTATACCTGTCAATGACATAAATGACCTCACTAAATTGAGTTTACCAATCTGCTAGACCTTCAACAATATCTCAGTTCCTCTTTGATTGGTCAACTTCCTAAAGGGTCACAACCTCCACTCCCTTTCAGTCCAGGACAGTCATATCATCTCTCACTTGTTTAGAAGATTGTTTCAGTTGTAGATACTTTAAAGCGACATTTTGTATCCATCAGGGCAAGGTGGACTGCTAAATTGGGTGCACGTATCTATGCAGACTAAGCAGCTTTTAATAAGGCCATAAATATGGGTTTTCTACTTCCTATAATAAGCGAGCACGGTGGCTTAACGAAGCCCAGTCTATGCACTATAATTGCTCAAGCGCAGTTCCAACTTCCAAAGAAAAAAATGAGTTTTTAAAAGTTTGTTTGATTTTCACAAATTTAAGATTTGTGTACTAGAAGAATGCAAATACCTATGCCTGATTTGGTAAGGTCATGCAAAGTTAAGCAAGGTCAAATGGTATGAGTTCAAGTTACAAAAGTGTAAAAAGAAGTTTGTTTGGTTTTCACAAATTAAGAACCATGTATTAGATGAATGCGATTTTCAATATCTAATTAGGTAAAGGCCATGAAAAGTAAAGCAGGGTTAAACGGTATGAGCTCAAGTGAAACAAGTACTGTAAAAAGAAATTATTTGATTTTGCTAAATTAAGATTTATGTACTAGAAAAATGAAACTATCTATGACTGATTAAGTAAAGGCCATGCAAAGTAAAGCAAGGTTTAATAAATGGTATGCGCAGGTGACAAAAGTATCGAAGCTTCGATATCAGAGCCCCAGGTTTAAAGCCCGTAAGACATAGTAAAGTGTTGCAGTTTGGTAAAGTAATACACCCAATTCGCTGACAGAGAGGGAACACATTTTTTTAAGGATATAGAATGGGAGGTAAATGTTTGCAAGTCAAAAAATCCATAATATATGCATTGTAGGCAATTTTTGGTGAAAACCTTGAAATTTATTACTAGTAGATGTATATTTTGGCAAAATTTGGAAGGCTTATATACATATTGTGATAAAAAATGGCTAATGATAGTTTTTTAATTTTATTGAGAAAAACTATCCAATTGGTAGTTTCTTAACAGATTTTTGGATTCGATTGTGTGATTATTTTTGCATCAACGTTTCGGATCACACTCCATGATCTGTGATCACACTCCGTTTCTGGATTTTTGCTCCTTATGCTCTCTTCTGTTTCTGGATTTTTACCCCTTATGCTCTCTTCTTCCTCCTGATGATGGATCACGGAGTGTGATCCGAATCGTTGATGCAAAAATAATCACACAATCAAATCCAGAATTCTGTTAAGCAACTAAGATTATGGACTGTGGAAACTTGTTATCATTCACTATCCAATTGACAAAAAACAACCCATTAAAAATGCCCTGCAGATAGATAAGGGGGGTTGCAAGTCCTGGGTAAATTCCTAATTGGAGAATATAATTTTTTGAAAAAAATTGGCCAAAAATAGCCCCCTAGAAATGTCTTGCAGACAAATAAGGCCAGTTGCAAGTCCTGGCTAAATTGTTTGTTGGCGACTTTTTTTTTAAAGCTGAGAAAAAATATCCAATTGGAGAAAATAGCTCATAAAAATATACCCTGCAGACAGATAAGGCCATTTGCAAGTGCAGGGTAAATTGCTAATTGGCAAACGTAAGATTTTAAATTTTTGAAAAGTTATTCAATTGGCAAAGCATCCCATGCAGACAGACAAGGTGGGTTGCAAGTCCTAAGTAAATGCCTAATTAAAGAATAAACTTTAATTCAAATTGTGAGAAGTAATTTTGCTAAAATTATCCAGGTGGCAAAAAATAGCCCATTAAAAATATCCTGCACACAAATAAGGCCGGTTGCAAGTCCTAGCTAAATTGTTGGCGAACGCTGAAAAAAATATCCTATTGGTAAAAAATAGCCCATAAGAAATACCTTGCAGATATATAAGGCCAGGTGCAAAAACTATGCAATGTAGTCAGTAATTTAAATTAACTTAAAATTCCCACAGAATTAAAAGCGCTCGTATATTTCATCTCGCTTGTTTACTAAACTACTTCATACGTCTTGGTTTTGATTTTCCAGAGAGACGATTATTGTAAACAAGAATATCTCTACCAAACATGTTTTATAAACAGAACAAGATTTTTAACAGTTAATTGTAATGAGTAACGAGAATTTCTTACATCTCTATGTTGTGAATTGAAAGTCAATTTTCCAGAATTAGTCAATTATCGAAATATAAAATTTCTCAACTAAATTGCAAATTGATGTAAATTGAAAGTCAATTTTTCCAAAATTTTGTGATTATCGAGAACTATAATTTCTCGATCAAATTGCAAATTGTTGTAAATTTTAAGTCATGTACCAAATATAAAGAACAAATATCTCCATAACAATAAAATCCATGCACTAAATAACATCTATATAGTTCTAAAAAACGAGACAACGTAAAGCAATCAACAAAAAGAAAACATTCGCAAAAACAATTAATTTAAATTGAATTAAAAATTTGAATTCAGAAAACAAACATATAAATGCTCACCTAGAGCGTCCAGGCATCTCTGTATACATAAATACCAATTGCTCAAAGATTCTTCACTATTAGGCTTCAAGCACAACTCCTTCAGCACCCTGTGTCCAGGGCGACTTACCCAGCACAAGCCAGTGCTTTCATGCTTCATAAATCCGTGAAGCTTAAGGCTTCCATTTTCCCTGCTAAACCCTAAAAGATCATTCTCCACCGAAAGGCTACCGCTGGCGGAACCGCCGCTCCAGCGTATAAGCCCCCCGCTGGACAGGGACACGGTCACATGCACGCCGTTCAGTTGCAGCTCCTCGTTAATTAGCAACTGCTCTTCTCCTCCTTTGTCTGCTTCCATTACTCCCCTAAAAATGAAAAAAATTACAGGTTATCTTCCATTTATAGAGACTGCTCCAAATCGCTATATGTTCCAATCGATTTAGCGTAACACGCAAAAGTTCTGTTCGCCTTTCCAGCGTCACATGACGTTGAATTTCTGCGGTTCAACTGCTCAATCGGAGGGGAAACTTCTGTTCTCAGACGGTTTTTTCACGTCATCTTTCGTTTTCTGTCTGGATCGCCAAATTTAGCGGGCCCCCGATAGCTTCGCCTTCATTTAAGACTAAATCCGAACAATGAATTGGTTTATTTCCGAATTTTTTGCATGATTTTATATTTCAAATAATTTTCAATAAATACAGTCAAACGTACATTTAGAGCACTCGACAAGCATTCGGCTCCACCAAATTGATCTCCTTTTTAGAATTATGAGTACAGTAATGGTACAAATTTCCTGTCAAAACTACGTACGGGACGGTGTAAATGCATTCCAAGCTCTATGGAATGAATCTGTACCTTTAAACTCTTTCAAATTGCGCCACTTTAATGGACGCCCATTTTCGGACTTTTCTAGAAATAGTTGACTAGGGAAAGCTCCGTTTTCGAAGCTGACTCACTGTTAATGTTAGAAAAACTTTATATATGTGGCTTTAATGGTGTAAACGAGGCACGTTGTCATTATATACCCCACAAACCCATTCACACCTCAAAAGCATGTTTGTTTTTTCATATTGAATTCACCATAAATGAAAACAGCTGATTGGAAGATTCTGCAGTCATAAAAGCACATGTACAAACATGCCTACTGCATTTTAAATTCCCTGAAGAGGTTTAAATAAAGGCTTTTAAGCACTTGCCAGGTTGAGATCCATTAATAAGCACCACGGTAAAACATTTATTTATCCTTAAACTTAGGTTACATAGTCCATGTAATTAATTAATTGTAGATTTTTTCTCTAACTTCATAACGATGTTGTGATGGTGAAATGTGTATATTTATATTATTTTTCATTCGTTTTGTGTTTATTTTGGACTAATAGTTTAATATAATTATATATTAAAAATGTTGTAATTTTGTGTAAAGTTAGGTTATTTTTAATGTATTTTTAGTCGTCCATTAATATAAATTTTGGCATATTTATATCTACCTTATTACGTGGAATACGTTTTCTAATTGACCGTTCGCAACATTTGAGAGGTGTGTTTGAATAGATCCCATCCATTTGTGCATTACATCTTCATAAGTCCAAATGTCCACTATAATATTCATCATTCCTCACCCTTTTGTTGGGTGCATGTACACTGACACACCTACGAAACAATCGAACCACATCACTTCACCAGGATTTTGACAATTGATGACAAATAAAATAAAATATTCAAACTCCTTGATGTATAATTTACATTTAAATAAAATGGCATAGAGTATAAAATCAATGGTGTTTTGTCTATGGAGTGGACAAATCCACACATATATTTCAATGCTCTTAACTCCAAATACATATTTTTTAATTACTTATTTCATTCTTGTTAGAATCTAAAGCTAAAACATAAAGCATTTATTATGTTTTAAAAAAATAGTAAATTCATTTTATTATTATATACCATATTTTTTTTTAATATTAATTATTAATTTTATTTTTTATTGAATATTATATTTTTATGTTAGATATATTATATGTTTAATATTTATTTATGTTTTTTAAATATAAAATTTTTATTTGAATTATATTTGTTATTATTATATATTATGATTTATATAATATATATTATTAAATAAAAACTATAATATAATTTATATAATATATAATTTTATTGTAATGGTGTGAATTTGTATATTAGGAAAATTTTCCATTTATTTATCTTTATCTTAGAAATTATAAGTCTAGTGATGCAAACCCACTGTCATCTTCTCATTCCTTCCACGTAGCCTTATCTTTTTTGTGTCAGTGGAAGAATATTTGGTGGGGGCGTGTGTGCGTCGTGCAGATGTTTGCACGTCGCGTTGTCATTTTGATAGGATTCCTGCCTCTAGAATTTGTAGAGGCATTATGTTTCTAGTTGGTTGTAAAGCTAACGTCTTCTATCGAACCTTGACTGACGAAAAATAACTAGTTACCTCCATTTCAAGCATTCAAATTCATTCTTTCACTCCATGCAAATTTCTCATTCCTTTATGCAAACTCTCACTCTCTCAAGCTCATTCTCACTCTCTTCATGATCACTCTTGCTTCTTCTAGTTGTTGCAAGCCCCCTTCTTGGAGTCCATAGCACCTTCTTGTTGAAGTATTATTATTTTTTGTAGGGTCTACAAAGCTCCATCCTCTTTGCAAGGCATAGCCTCTTGTCATCTTCTCCTCTCGACCTTGATTGCTAGCAAGAGGAAAGGTGATATAGCTCTTGTTATTTATTTGCATCATTGTGTCTTATAGAGTAGCATTCAGGTTGTCTTTGCACTCTATTTGATAGTGTCTTTCCTTTCTCTTCTATATTGATTTATTTATATCGTTGCATATCTGTATGTCCATGGAGGTGGGAACACCAAAATGGGGGTCTAACTAAGGCAGACCTCGAAACACAGCCCAACATTTTTCTTGTTTCCATGTGTGTCGGTTCGTTCGTTTGGAGTTATAGTTGAAGGATTGGATTTCGTGAGTGGAATGGTATCTTTTCCTACTCTTCCTTTGTCATTTTCATACTAGAATAACTTTCTAAGTATTCTTCTTATTGTACTTTCTACTTTCTATATTTTTTAGTCAAACTATAAAACTCTACCAGTTGGGTTGTAAGTAGGCCCTTTCCATTTTTTTCCTGTTTGCTAGACCTTTTCCCATACAGGACGCCAACACGATGTGCTAGAGTCTAGTTCTCACACTATTTTCCTTAGACAATGAGCTATTTGGTCTGTGGTCCAAAACCTCTATGGTCGGCTCACCCAAATCTGAATACACCTATTTTCAGCAGAGGGAAAACAGTGTGTTGTTTGCCCTTCCTTTTTAGCCTCTCTCTCAACTTGTCAAATAACCTAAGGTAGTTTAGGGAAATTCATTCCTTTACGCTCTCCCATGACCTAGAGCCTCAAGGGTGATGAATCCCCCTTCTCTACATTTTTGGTGAACCTAACTTGAAATTCTTGTTTTCATTTATTAGTGTCAGATACCTTTCTCTTGTGTCCTAGTGTGTTATAGACTCATGTGTTGTGAAGCTTTATGATATTTATAACTCACTCTACAACCTCGAGGCACATTGTTAGAAGGAGCTTACAACATATAGAGATGGATTCTAAGAAGGTCAATGTTGGTC
>VDFB02265554.1:0-166127 GCA_007258455.2 Sequoia sempervirens
TGAATAAGCTCCACATAATAAAATTGGAATGCAATCCTCTGTGCTAAATTGGAAAGAAACACTGGGTTGGAACTGGAACACAAAAGGAAGAAATGTAACTTGCCCTTGAGCTACAATGCACGATTACACACATGCTTGCCTCAGTTTATAAAGATAGGTGTCTTTTTGCAACAACCTGTGATTTTCCCTAGTATAAGTAATTGAAATTTCATTGTCCGGGACTTTTGTAGTCTTCCCAAATATTTTTCCCAAGTCACTCATATTTTAAGCTTTTCTGTAATACCACTTTTTATCTATATATCTACTATTAATCAAAAACAACAGCCTATTAGTTACCAGATGTCTGGTTCAGAGCTTCATTTCTCGAGGACCTGATCCTCTAATTTGTATTTTTCCATTTCAAGAGGCCTTCTAGACTGCTGCTGAAGAAAATTTGCATCTGCTCCAAACTTCTCTCATGGACTTTCTGCTGCTCTATTTAAACAGTTGGGCACTTATGGTGGTAGTTATCTAAAGCCGCCTACATGATGGATTACACCCATAAATCTGCAATGATTTCCTTAAGTTACAAAGGTTTTATTCAAGTAAGAATATTCCTTTTAATATTCTTCTCTCCCACTTCTTTGGTTGCTATGTAGGCTTGGGAAAGGGCATATTCTTTGAAAACATTCTCTCCCCTTCTATAAGTGCATCTCCGTTGGAGCCTGAAGAGTAATTATTATTGATGTAAAAGAGTTTACATACATTGTTGATGTCAGTTATTCATCAACTGACATTCAACCACCAACAAATGACAATGGTATTACTATAGTTAACAATATTATTATCGTTTATTCCTATAGGATGTAATAAATAAAGAATGCTAACAATTCCCCCCCTTATTACATCATTTTCTCAAGAGTACAACTCAAGAAGTGTCAAAAAGCTTCAATCTTCACAACAGCAACTAATTTGGTGAAAATGTTGGCACATTTTTCCTAAGTAGAACAAAACTGGAGCTCATAAATATCATTGTATGTGTGGCACAGCCGCATATCTATACCAGCATTGATATTATACTCGGTATTTTGTAATAAACACATCTTGTTTGAGTTGCAAATATATACTGGCACAGCAGATTTGTGTTAACAGATTATATCAAGTTGTGTTGGCAGTTTGTAGTACAGCTTTGCCACCTAGTGATCATTTTTTATTGGCATCTTTGGTATGGTCCAGTTGTTGTGGGTTTCAAGGGATAATGTTCTATGTGGTTCATTCATTCACACCCAATACAATCAGCTGTTATTCCAACTATGGTTCCTTCACTTGGCACCATCTTAAGGCTGTAGCAGCATTGGTGTTAGGTCCATAGTGTGTATTGGCATAACTGTTTACAATATTGGTAAGTGGCAAATTTGAGCATTTGCAGCTGAATATCATTATCAGTCATCTTTCTGTACAAGTTGTTTCATATTGCTGGTAGGATTTGATAAATAACACTATTTCAGTATTGATTATTGGTTGTGATTAAGTAATATTGCTATAGCAATGCATTGAAAGAGTTCAATTTGATGTTAGAGTTTCCAACTTGTTCATAACCACATTTGCTAGGATATTGATGTTTATTCATTGGAGTTGGCATCTATATTTTGCTTTTTCATCATTTCAGCTTGCACACATTAGGAAGATCACATATTTCCTAAGGTTGTCCACTTGGGGACATTACATTATGACAGGTTCACCCTACAATACCAGCATAGTACTTCTGAAATAAAAGCATAATCTTCTATATTATCATACAATTGTTCTCTGAATGGATTGTGATTTGAAAACTTTGCTGCTATATCTTGTAGTTTTGGTAGTGTAATTTCTATGATTAACGTGAACCCTGTATATTGTATAAGACTAACAAGTTCAAAATATAGATATCACTAAGTTGGGGTGTCATATCTTCTACACTTTAGAGAGTAAACTTGTAAATAGGAATTACATCAATGATAGAATTACATCTGAATTTGTCCACCTAAAAAATGCCTCATGTCACTCTTGTTGCTCTTAGCCCAGCAGCTAACCCAAGTTCCTATGTTGTTGCTTCTTTATCTATTGAAAAAAATGGAAATGTGATGGAATCTCCCTTGCTGAGATCTAGTGATGGTTTTGTTTGTTCAGAGACTAACCGTTCTTTTTCTTGAGCAGATGGTACTCAATGTTTGTTGGCTTTGATATTGCCTATTCTCCTCCCTTTGACTCTATACAGGCTTCAGGCCTAAACGATTCTTCATTACCTTCAGATTCCTCTTTTCCATCTACTAAGGATTGCAAGGCAGTGACCATTGAAGGGTATTCCTAAATGTACCTCTGGTTCTATCATAAAGGGCATATATGAGAAGGGTATGAATCCTTCTTCCACTGGTGTGGGTAAAAGAGTTGTTAGCCTAGTTAAGTGTACAACTAAACCCCCTCATCTGGTCTTTGGTAATGAAGCATTGGAAGAGGATGCCCAGTATCCTGAAGTTGGCATAGTTGGTAGATATTCTCATATTTGGCCAAGTGTCCCAACTCTTTATGACTAGTTGTAAAGCACCTAGAAGCCCCATATAGTTGGCAATATAGAAATATACCCCTATGAACAGGGCTTCTTCATTGCAATAATTAAATCTAAAAAGGATTTGAGATTTTGTCCTTTTAGATCATTTCTAGTTTTGGGAGAAGGAAGCTCTTCTCTTGAAGCCTTGTTATTCTTCTTTCAACTCATTGATAAAATTGTTCAAGTGAATGCCTGTGTGGGTTAGGCTTCCTAACTTCCCTCTATAGTTTTGGCTTGATTCATGCTTGGAAGCTATTGGTAACTCTCTAGGTGGTTTCATGCCTATATCTTCAAAGGCTTCGGCTTCCTATTATTAAAGTATTATTGTATTATTTAATGGTCATATTAGTCTTTAGTTAGTCAGTAGTTTACTTTTAGTTAAACTAGTCTGCTTCTGTTAGCTTTTAGTAACTTTTTTGTTCTTTTTTTTTGTTAACGCTTGTTTCTTTTTAGAAACATCGTCCTGTACTGTATTATTTAACGAGCTCCCATCTCCTTTGTAAATAATGAATATTGAATATCAATTATCTTTTCATGGTATCAGAGCATAGGCTCTTTTTTTGCGAATTTTTTTAGCAATAAAAATTCATAGCTATTTCCCTGAAGATTTTTTTTTTATTTTCAGAAGTTTTTTTTTTTTTTTTTTTATTTATTTTTTTAAATAAAAAAATCGAAGGAAAATTCGAGGTTTTTTCGAAAGAAGATACCTAGAAAATTCATGGATTTTCAGTAAGCAAATTTTCGAGGGTTTCAAAGAGAAGTCGCGGCAAGAAGATTTTCGATTTTTTTGGCCGGATTTTTATTTTAAAAAAATCGTGACCTGGTTTAAAGGGTGAAATCACATTTTTTTTTGTGCAGTCGAAATCATGTTTTTTCTGTGCAACCGAAATTGCGTCTGTTTACCTAAAAAACATGGGTCTTTTCTTAGCAAAAACAAATCACGGAATATTTTGAGGATTTTCAGCCCCATATTTTTGAAGTAATCACGTGCGATTTTCTTCTTCTTTCTACATTTCGATCTACTGAAACCCGTGTTTATGGGTACTATTCTTTGTTTTTTCACGGCCCTTTTCTTTGTCGATCTACATTTTTTGGGTGAGAAACTAAAAAAAACATGGGTTTTTTTAGAAGTGACGGGTTTTTGCATTTGTTTTGACAATTTTATGCAAAAATCGTGTCATGTGGCAGCAGCGCCTAAGGTTTCTGGAAATTTCCGGCTAGGGTTTTTGAAGATTGCTGCGCTCGAAAAATAAAATAAAAAATCCTGAAAATTTGTCAAATTTTTTGAATTTTTTTCTAAAAAATTGTGTTGACCATACCTCCTTTTTCATGAACGGGAAGGGTGGCATCTATGCACTCTGACCAAGAGTCTACCTCTTATGCATTGATGGCTAAAAAGACCAACAGATCGTGTCAAATCATCTCTTGGTACATCGACTTTGGAGCCTCTCGGCATTTTACAAACAGGAGAGATTGGTTCACAGAGTATATGGCTTGCTCCAATTCCATCTTTTGGTGGTGGCGAAGAGTATACAGTTGTTGGCAAGGGAAACGTCCAGATCACTTCTAGTGGGAGAAATTTAATATTTCTCAATGTATACTGTGTTGGGCATGGAGCTTAATCTGCTCTCGGTGAGTTAGATTATGTGACAGTCCGAAGTTGGACATCATTTTCAATTCACACAAGTGACGTATTGTTGATAAGGAGTCCAAGAAAACTGTGGCAATTGGGCTCGAGGATCATGGTTTATATCGGTTGCTTGATACTGGAGATCCTTTGGAGCATCCACTGGTTGCAAGGAGTTCCTCTATCAGCACTCTTTGGCATCAGTGGTATGGGCATCTCAATATTACCTACCTCTCTCAGCTGGCTTGAGAGAATTTGTTAGAAGGCTTACCTGAGATTCAACAGCAAACACATGGTGTTTGTGGAGCTTGCCAAGCAGGGAAGCAGCATTGTACTCCATTTTCAAATGGAAGGTCTTGGAGAGCATCCAAGGTTCTATAGATGGTTCATGTAGACGTTTGTGGACCAATGAATATTGCATCGGTCACTAGTGCTACGTATTTTCTCCTATTTGTTGATGATTTTAGCAGAAAAATGTGGGTGTATTTTCTCAAAGCGAAGTCACAAGTATTTAATGAATTTTAGAAGTTTAAAGTGTTAGTTGAAAAAGAGTTTGGACGTCAAATCATCACCCTTAGGGCAGATAATGGGGGTGAGTTTTGTTCTAACCAGTTTACCGACTTTTGTGCAAAACATGGCATTAGACGCCAGCTTACCACACCCTATACCCTCAGCAAAATGGTGTTGTTGAGCAAAGGAATCGTACCATCATAGAAATGGCCCACTGTATGTTGGAGAACAAGAATGTTCCCAAGAAATTTTGGGTTGAGGTAGTGTATACTGCTATATACCTTCTTAATCGGTTTCCCACACAGGCCGTTAAGAAGATGACCCCAGAAGAAGCATGGTCTGGAAGGAAACCAAATATCACCCACCTCAGGGTTTTTGGTTCGACTGCATATGTTTGGATTTCAGATGCCAAGAGAACCAAGGTGGATTCCAAGAGCCAGAAATTGATGCTAACAAGATATAGTGACAATCACAAGGCCTATCAGTTGATTGATGTGGCTACTAACCGTTTGACATTCAGTAGGGATGTTGTGTTTGATGAGGAAGGTGGGCCCTTTTTGCTCCCATCTCCCATCAAGATTCTTGAAAATCAATCTTTGAAAACCACAGATTTGGGAGCTAAGCCTTTCGCACCTTCACCCGAAGGGAGGGATTCAAATGCTTCAAATATTGTAGAACCTCCCAGACAAGATCCTCTACCAGTAGGGAGGGACTCTGATGAGTCTAACATTGTGGAATCTCCTATGCAAGATTTTGTATCAGCATATTTTCCTTAGGATAACCTGGATCAGTATCCAGATGGGTATTATTCCAGGCAGCCCAAGTCATGATGATGCTCATTTTGATTTAGAAGCTGATGCATCTCCTCCTCGTCCTAAGTGGTGGGCAAAGCTCATTGGTGATGTTCATGATGATGAGCTTGTTGAGGGACGATCGTCTAGAGGCAAGAGCAAAAAGAACACAGTAAACTTTGCTCTTATGGCCAACATTCAGAGTATTTATGAGCCTCAGCAGTATTCGGAGGCCAAGGGTAAACCTGAATGAGAAAAGGCTATGGATTTTGAGCATCATAGTCTTTTGAAGAACAACACATGGGTTCTATTAGATCTTTTGCCAGGGAAAAAACCCATTGGCTGCGAATGGATCTACAAGGTCAAATACAAGGCTGATGGAACACTGGATAAATACAAGGCTCGGTTGGTCGCTAAAGGGTTCTCACAGAGAGAAGGTATTAATTATGAGGAAACCTTTGCTCCCTAAGCAAAGATGAGCACCATCTAACTTGTCCTAGTCATGGCAGCACAATTTGGCTGGAAGGTCCATCAGATGGATGTGAAGAGTGCCTTCCTCAATGGAGATTTGGAGGAAGAGGTATACATGACACAGCCTCCTGGTTTTAAGGTTGCAAGACAAGAACACAAGATACGCAAATTACGGAAGGCTCTTTATGGCCTCAAGCAGGCTCCTAGGACATGGTACCTGAAGTTTGACAAGTACCTGGTTGCACAAGGGTTTCACAGGAGTTCCTCAGATGCAAATTTGTATATCAAGAACACTGGCAATGATATCATCCTTCTAGTCATCTATGTGGATGATATCATCATTACTAACAAGAGGTTACATTTGATTGAACAGATCAAGTCAAATTTGTGTTAGGCGTTTGAGATGATGGACTTGGGTCTCCTACACTATTGTCTTGGTGTAGAAATTTGGCAGACAAGTGGCAGTATCTTCATTTCTCATTCGAAGTATGCTAGGAGTTTGCTTGAAAAATTCAGAATGGAAGATTGCAAAATTTCATCCACTCCGATGGAGAAGGGGCTAAAACTTTCCGCCAAATTAGACTCACCAGTGGTAAATGAGTCTGTGTTCAGGCAACTTGTGGGCAGTCTCATCTATCTTACTGCCACTAGACCTGATCTCAGTTTTGTTGTGAGTTACATTTCTCGTTTCATGACTGCTCCTAAGGCAGAACACTAGGTTTTTGCGAAGCGAGTATTGCGATATGTCAAAGGGACACCTAACTTTGGCATTTTGTATAGCAGATGCAAAGATCCTAGACTGGTTGGCTTTACATATTCAGATTGGGTAGGTTCAATGGATGACAGGAAGTCCACTTCTAGGTATGTTTTTAGTCTTGGTACAGGTGCAATCACATGGACAAGCAAGAAGCAGTAGGCAATTGCTCTTTCCTCGACCAAAGCAGAGTATCAAGGAATAGTTAAGGCAGCATGTGAGGTAGTATGGCTTCGAAGGATACTTGTTGATGTGCAGATGTCTCAAGAAGGGCCTTCACCCATATTTTGTGATATTCAAGGGGTTCTCAAACTAGCTAAGAATCTTGTCTTCCACAAGCGAACCAAGCATGTTGAGCTTCACTATCACTTCATCAAACAACTTGTTGAAGATGGCTCTGTGATGTTGCAGTATGTTCCAACTGAGGATCAGACTTTGGACATTCTCACCAAGTCTCTCATTCCAAATAAATTTGTCAAATTTCGGGAGAAGCTTGATGTAGTTAGTAGAATGACCATTAAGGGAGGGTATTAAAGTATTATTGTATTATTTAATGGTCATATTTATTGAAATGGGAGTGAAAAAAAACGAGATTGCTCTCAAATTAAAAATCAGTCATTCACATTGCACCGCAAAATCTATTACATAAAATTGCCTTTATAAGGCCATTATTTTTGTATAAACTAGTTACGGGAATATAACTACCAAAACCAAATTTATTTATTAAATTAACAATAGTATGTTAATTTATTTGTTTAACTATATATGTCAAGTACTAAATTCTAACACCCCCCCTTAATACTGACATAGAGGAAAACTAGAAATTAGTACACATATTCTTCGTCACTTTGATGTGGAATTTCTTCATCACTTGAAGTGTGGTCCTTTCCTTCAATTATCAAAGCATTCTCTTGCAATTTTCTATCAAGAAGATCATGTGCTCTCTGTTTGCAATTCAGTAAAACATGTCCTGTCTTTTTACAATAGAAACATGTGCCACTTGCATGTTTGAACTTCGTCATATGTTTTGATTTTTTGTAAGAAGTACTAGCCTTGTTTTGTGCAGTCAATGCAATTTCTTCTTCTAAAACATGTTTGTTTCTTTCATCAAGCAATGTGGATATAATACTTTCTAGACTTGGATTGATTTTGCTTAAGGTGAATACCTTGTGAGACATACTATTTGGCATACTATTTAAAAGTATGGCTTTAGCATCAATTTCCTTTATTTCTTCATTTATACCAGCCAACTGATTTATCAAGGAACAGAATTTACTAATGTGAGACACTATATTTTCACCTCCTTCCATGTTCAAACCATACAACTTTTGTTTTATAGTTATTTCTGCACTATCAGCTTTTGATCCAAACAAAGTATTCAATGTTTCCCAGATGTCCTCAAAAGATTTTTTAAAATCTACATGATGCAAATAAGGCTTACATAAACCGAGACCAATTATAGCCAATGCTTTCTTGTCTTTTACCTTCCATTTTTGAAGTTCATCTGTATCCATTGGCTTTGGCACTATACCATCAACAATTTCCCAGAGATCTCTTTCAATTAACAATAACTGTATCTGTATTTGCCAACTGTGAAAATCATTTCAATCAAACTTTTCATAAAGGCTTAATTTATCCATTTTGTGTTGAATAAAATGTGTTCTCAAAAAATAATATTTATATCTTCAATATTCCCCACATTTATATTTTTCAGAAATAGAAAGAAAAACTCATAAAGAAATAAATGTCTCCTTTTGTGCCCTAAACGCCTTGATAGAAATTTGTGATTCTGAGATATATTTCTATGTGTCAATTGTGTGAGTGCAAAATACAGACCAGCCACATCGATGAATCCTATGAATGCCTTTAATAGCTCCTTATTCCATGCCTTTTGTAGCGGCACTCGAATATACACAAGAGAAGAACAGATGTAAAACGGCCTCCACAGAAATGTCGGCAAAACACAAAATGCCTCGAACCTTGTATCAAAATGGTGATATGAAATCACAAAGCTACCACAAAGACAAGGCAGACCTAGAAAGAAATATTTCACCAGAATAACAATCGATGCACAATTAGACGGAATGAGAATGATCTACAAGAATGTTATGCTGCCTCCACACACACTTCTGCAATAGATTGGGGGATATGATTTTTTTAAATTTTTGGAATGACAACAGTGAACAGAGTGATGTGTAAAACAATGGCAAGAATGAACATGGCGGAGAAAAAGAGAAGAAATGCAAATGAATGACGGAGTCAAAGAGAGTTTTGCACATGGTCTACATTGCTCTCCTGTTGACGAATGCAAGAATGGTAGAAAACAATAGTAGTTGCACGTGGTCCTCACTGTAGTACCATTGTAAACACCGCTATGAGAAAAACAAATGAATGGAGAGAGATCAAAGAGAGGTCCAAGAAGAAACCCGCTCTGATACCATATTGAAATGAGAGTGAGAAAAAACGAGATTGCTCTCGAATTAAAAATCGGTCATTCACATTGCACCGCAAAATCTATTACATAGAATTACCTTTATAAGGCCATTATTCCCATATAAAACTAGTTACGGGCATATAACTACCAAAACCAAATTTATTTATTAAATTAACAATTGTGTGTTAATTTATTTATTTAACTATATATGTCAAGTACTAAATTCTAACAATATTAGTCTTTAGTTAGTCAGTAGTTTAATTTCAGTTAAACTAGTCTGCTTCTGTTAGCTTTTAGTAACTTTTTGTTCTTTGCTTTTGTTAACATTTGTTTCTTTTTAGAAACATCGTCCTGTATTGTATTATTTAAGGAGCTTTCATCTCCTTTGTAAATA
Organism: Sequoia sempervirens; assembly: GCA_007258455.2. Lineage (NCBI taxonomy): Eukaryota > Viridiplantae > Streptophyta > Pinopsida > Cupressales > Cupressaceae > Sequoia > Sequoia sempervirens. The sequence continues at coordinate 9,548 of VDFB02265554.1, forward strand.
ATGAATATTGAATATCAATTATCTTTTCACCTATCATAATGCATATGCTCATATCTTGGTTGAGTTGGATACTTCTGATTGGCTCCTTGTAGAGATAGATCTGAAAGTTGTCAATCGAGTTTGGAAGTAGCGAGTGGACTATGAGAAATTAATTTTCATTGCCAAAGATGCTATGAGACTATGCATTTATCAGACGATTGTTCAAGCCACAAGCATAAATCAAGAGGTCAATCTTCTTGGTGGAAGGATGTAAAACCTTTATCATTTATCTTTGCAAGGTTCTTCACAGTAATTTTCTCTTCAACCCTCTCAAGAGTTAGTATTGGAGTCTCCTCCAGTCTCATCTTTAATAGTTAATGCCCCTTTGGTTCTCTTCTTCTTTGGTCTTTGTTCCCACTTTGGTTGTTGATTATAAGCCACCTTTGGAGCATTTGGTGGAGGAAGCTTCTCTAATGCTCTTAGAGGGGATAGAGGTGCCCCTACCCACTTCTCGTGTAGGTAATGAGTTGGAGCCCTTCTTGGCACTTCCTATGAATGTAGTGGTATCAAATGTTTTATCCAAAAAAAACCCTAGGTGGCTTTGGTGAATTCTTTGCTTATTGTTAGTAAGTACCTAAAGGTTGAGGTCTTAGTTTCCCCTCCCTCCTCGAAAGGGCTGCTGCCGAGTGGTGGATGGGAATTGTGGACTTGGGTTTCAAACTTGAAAGCTGCTTTGCAGATGGTTCTGTGTTCTCTAGACAAAAGGCATCCTAGTTTGCCTTTATTTAGATAATCTTGGGCTTTTTTCTAGTATCTAAAATAGTTTGTATAGGCTTTTGGGTGTGGGTCCATATTGGATCCATAACTAAATGATCCAAGGAAAAATACATCAGATCTTAGAAGCAAACTGAAGGATAGAAGTGACCCTCACTAATATGTCAAGATAAAATATTGATGATCAATTGGTTTGGTAAACATGCAATATGTACAAAGATAGCATCCAAAGGTTTGTAATTACTAATATTTTAAAAGCACATGCAAACAATCCTGGTGGTTCAGGTTACGTTTATTTTCATTTAAAATAGAATGAAATAGCAGTCTAATTGCATTCATATTTCTCACAGTTCAAACTGAAGTTTTCTATATACCAAGATTTGAAACCACTTCTTAAATTATTTATATAGAGAAAAACATTAGCAAAAAGGAATTCAAAAGTTTTGAAGGAAAAAATTACTATGCTCTTCAAGAGCAGACATATCCTTAGCTTGATACATCTCAATCTATTATGAAATGAAATAATTTTATTTAACAAAGATAGTGACTTCTGATATAGAAGGAAGAAAGTAAAACAATAACACAAAATTTTGCATACATAAAAGTCAAGGCGCATGCTCCCCATCCATCGATACTTCTCAGACTCAATATCAATGTCAGCTACAAGTCCTGGAATGTTCATTATCTTGTAAGTAGCTACAATAATACCCATTTAAGCTATAAAAAAAAATACTCAACAAGACTTTCCACAAGGGTACAACAGCATATCACAAAACTATTTGGGCAAGAATAAGCAAATTTTTCATTATGACTACTTATCAAGCCAATTCCCTCATTTATAATACAACATATAAGATAAACAGTGACCTAAAAACCAAATGTTTCATTTCCACATACCCCATGTAAGCATCAACACACTGAAAGACCTCACTTGTCCCTGTGTAACAACAGCCACATCTAATGCTTGCTTGTGACCTATAAAGAAAAAATATATCTTAGCTCAAGAGTACTTCTATGAACCATTCTGAAATTGTTTTACTTTCTTGAAACCTTTTCTTTTGTTTCTTCCTTTCATTTTAAACTTATTTATCAGGCCAATCAATATTGAATTATAGAAAAAAAGCTTCTATGACAAGAATATTATAATAAATTAAATGATCAACACTAACTTAGACCAGAAGCAAAATGGAAAGGCACATACCTTTGATAACTGCAAAAGTTGCATTCATAGCAATGCAAGGCTCATTGGCATGATCCATCAAAGATTTAACCATACCATTGCCTGTGCCTGTAGGAAATAAAATAAAATATTACATGGTAACTCCAAGATGGGTACAAAATGAAACTTGAATTTTTCAACAGATACCTTAGGAAATGGAATAATCCATCAGAAACTTTTCAAATGCATTACAACAAATACAGTGTACAGGAATTATTAATCATTAAAATGTTGTCAAAAGGTACACAGAGTTGGGGAACTACTTGCTATTTCAGAAAGATCTAGCTAATATAAAATTTTATTGCACAAAATTTGAAATACTAAGTGATTATTTATTGCAAAAAATCTTTGAATATGAAATCTCAAGACCTCTGCCAAAGATGACATGCTAAAGCTGATTTTGATTGTTAGGAATGTGTTGTCATTATGCCCAAAAACCATGTATTATTCCCACCTGAGATGAAATGCCCACAGTCATGCTGTAAAATGAATAACAAATGCCGAATCTTTTAGAACATCTTTTCTTTGTGCCCAAATGCAGTTATTTAGTGAAAAAACTGTAAAGGCTATAACAACCAAATGGTTTAACTTAAAAGCAGTTTTTTAAATAGTTGCAAGAAAAAAATTCCAATTACTAGCACTAAGGTTGATTCAGATTTTCTTTTAGCATCTTCTATCTAGATAAGAGCATGGCACTCTTATTAGAGCTGATTTCTGAGCCTCATAAAAAACGTCAATGGCTTCTTTCTCAAACATCATCAATGGCTCCCTTCTCAAACACTCATTTGGATGACAACAGTAAGTCTAAATTATATTATCAGTGGGCAAAGCAATAAGATATCCCTTGGAGGGACAAGAAACATCATAGATGGAATGGACCAAGACTTTAAGGAAAGTTTTGAATACAATAAGTGAGAGTTATTTGAGAGACTTGGGGTTTGGGTTTGCCATACTGTATATATATATATATGTGTGTGTGTGTGTGTGTGTGTATACACACACACACACACATACACACACACACACACACATATATATATACATATGTGTATATATATATATACTCATAATTTTGCAAAAAAGATAGTCTGCAACAGAAAGATTTTGAAGTAATTGCATGATATTATTAAAAGAATGGAATGTACATATAGCAATTACAAGGAACGATGTTTCTATTACGAAACAATCATGAACAGAAAAAAAAAATAGAAACTAGCTAATTTATACAAAATGTACATAATTGACCATTAATAAGAGATATAATTTAATTATTCTAATATAGTCTACTTACCTATGATAGATGAATGGTAATTAGAAGTTAAAGAAAAAAAAGAGTCTACAAAGCCAATAAAAAATTACAATTCATGCCTATTGAAGTTACTTGGATGAATATGAAAAGAGAAACAAAAATAGTCTAGCGAGAAGGAATGACCAACCGGCTCTGCCCAACAAAACATGAAATGCTTTTATAGTTGTTTGTAGTGCCCACAGGGCCAACAGCCTCCCTCACATGCCCAACTAATAGGCCATCACATCTAACAAAATCCCTCAACACAAACATGTCAAAAAATTTGCAAGCCTGAAACAAGAAGCAAATGATGCCTACAACCTCCACGTCCAGATCAAACTTGTTGTAGAAATAGGACACTATAATATTGCTGACAATTAGCTTGACACTAAAGCAATAGCCATATGTTATAGCCAAAACTTAGCTCCTATAATTGGGATCACTATAGTAGACCCACAAGGAACTTGGGGTGCCTAGATTAGACCTTGGGCAAACTCAAGGTTGTCAAGCCCCATATCTAGACCTAAACCAGACCCAACCGAAATGTCACATAAAAGTGCCAAACCTAGTAACATAGTTGTGCCTTAACCACCCAAATTACGTTACCCTTCGAACATCCAATATTGATCTTTTGACCAATTCACATATTGAGTATTATATTCATTACACAAATTTTACATTAAAAAAGGTTTACTCAAGTCTTCAAATCATAGTCTGCCAACTCAACAAGTCGCCGAATACTCACACAATTTTTCTACCAGCAAGTTTTCATAAGATTAACTCGTTGAGTCTAGGTACAATTTTTTTGAAAAACTCACTTAGTTTTTTGGCAAATACTCAGTGATTCCAACTGTTTTGCTCACAACTCCAAAAAGTGCACTAAAAATTCACAAAAAGTGGAGAAAAAATGTTATGGCTTTTTTCCTTTAAAAGCCCTAATAGGCCATGTTGAACACTCCAAAAACATTGTTTTTTTGGCTTTATGAGCATTGTTTTCTTTCCTATTAAAAAATTATGAAAATGGTATTGAAGATCTTCATTTTGCCTTGGTGGCAAGTGCCCCACCCCTCAATTTTTCCCTATATCACGATACAAAACACACGAGGGGTGCTGCCTCCAAACCCAGCAACAGTGCTGCCCCTAGACCTCCGTGAGGGGCACTGCCCCTCAATTCCACTTGGGTGCTGCCACAAGACCCTTGCAAGGGGTATTGCCCTTGATCGGATGATCCTATCAGGAGTGTTGCCCCTGGACCCCCAGCAAACTCATTTGATACATTTTGTAACTATATTTTGCATAAAGTTTATGGTTTTTTCAAAAATTTAAATGTTTTTTAAGTTGTCAATTTTTGTCAAGTGTTTGCCAAGTAGGAAAATTTTGGCTTTCTGAGTGCTCTCTGAGTCTAAGTCTGTGAACTATTTTCAGATTTCAATCCCGAATCTGAAATTCATTACTGGCTGCCAAAGCTCTATCAACTTGAATCTAATCAAGTTGTCATCACCCTTATGTCTTGTAGATGCAGTGTTTTGTGCTAAGTTTTGACTCATGTAGGTGCCCTTCCAAACTTGCAATGCTTCATCAAGCTAAGATCATCTCCATAAAGCTTGAATCCTGCTATCACCTACACAATCATTTATGCTAACCTATCAACCAACCAAATTAGTGTTCCTTTAACTAGAAAGCTATGATTAGTTTTTTCTAATAGTAACAAATTCTGTCACTTATATTTGACTTTTCTTTTGGTTTGATTTCTATGAAGGGGGTAGCTTATCACACTTCTGACTGATCAGCACCCAAATGCTTCACTTCCACAGAGAATAAAGACACTTCCTACCTTTGCATTGACAATTGAACACATGTACAAACTGTATTATTGTATTTGGGAAGCAAACTTTTTGACACTAATTTGGCATTTCTTCTTCAATAATAGCTCATTTTTCTTCCAAGTTCTATCATTAATGGTTTCAGTTATTCATATGATTTGACACTGTGAAATTGTTTCCATTTTGCTAAACAGCTTATGTCTCTCTTTCCCATGTTCCTTGGAGATATTCTTAAGATTTAGCAAATGCAATTCCAAGCCCAAAAATGGACTTAGTCCTATCGGCTTTTAATTGACATTCTACTAGCTCTTTTAAGTTTAATGTAATTGTATTTCAACTTTCCAGCCATTAAATTTATCAACTATTGATTTTTTCCCAATTGTAATGGATGATGCCTAAATATACAACACATGTATGTCATGTATGGATCTTGTTACAGGCATGCATCAAACTGAACAGTTCAAAATCATTGGGACCTATGACAAGATATTACAGATAAAAAAGGTTGAATCTAATGTTTTAGGTCACCAAAAAGCAAGACACGAATTTGGTGTATGAGACCCCCTTATGGAGGTTGCCCATAAATAACATAATAATAATTGCAGGCTACAAATTTGGAAAGGGCGTAGCTGTATCATTTAACCAAATTCATTGTTCTGAATCCTGATCATTTCAATTTTCAACAGATCATTGGCAATATGGTTGTTTTACATACAGCCTCTATTTTTCATTTTATACAAAGCATCAGCATTTTTACACAATAATAATAGAGGTTGTAAATTAAATAACAATCTTCATGGAGATGTACACCACTAACTCCTACTCTAATATATGCTCATTAGAAGATAAGCATGTGACAAAAAAATCCTGATCAAACCTTTCCTATCTATAAACAAAAAAAAAAATGGGTATCTTGTCAAAATGGGTCACAAAATAAAGTCTTTTGCTCTACAATTGTAACAAAACTACAACTGATATTGCTGAGAAATAGACTAATTGGTATATCTCAAAATAAAATTATGTATGAAAAGTTAATGCCCCTATCCATACATCAAATTAAAACTTAATGCATGTATAAAGTTTCCGTATGATGCCATATAGTGGCCAAGATTATCCTTCATCAGAAACAAACAATTATGATTACATAGTTGATGTTTTAATTTTTGTTCATATTAAAATTGATCTTACACATGAACACAAAGCAAGGATGAAGTGACAAATTTCATACCAGCTGGTACAATTCCAAGAGGCATCTTTATAGCATTTTCCCAGTCAGATCTCTCCAACAAACCATTTACAACCTAGACCATCATATGATATATATTAAATTCATAGGAAAAAATATTTAAACATATATTATTTCAAACACCTGTAATAAGAATGTTATTCTGTTAAAAGAGTTCTTATAACAATAAATCCCAAGGTCATGAGCATTCTTGCAATTATATTTTTGTGTCATCATGTACAATACGCAATCTAGCAAGGTCAAAGGAGATATTAATTATATCAGCAGAAATTAACGCTATTATCACCATTATAAAAGTAACATAAACTGCATTAATTATAATTTATTATATATTGGAAATAATTCTTCTATATTTAAAAGTTGGTTTGGGGGCAAATATTCTCCAATAGCATGGAAATCCTTTTGGTATCAATTTTTCTCATCGAGAAAATGTGGGATTGAGTTGTTTCAAGGGTTGAGGAAAAACACACAAGTGATACAAATAAGAGACTTCAATAGTTGTGAATTATATTAAGCCCACAATGGTTTCTTTTATTTGCTCATTTCAGTTTCAGTACCCACAAACATATCAAATCATCAATGTAACTTAGCTGCACATGCATGATTTCTTCAACTTTCTTAATCCTAGAGCAATCTTAAAAAGTTAACACACATATAAGACATCAAACATTAAAAACACACATTCAACACTTATCCAATTCAGTAAGTGTAATCCCAAACCAAGATTAAAATTACATGGACTTTTAAAACAAATACAAGTCATCTTGGAGTATGACCTCTACAAGTCATGAAAGACTCCTCATTTACCTCAACAAGTATACCATCTCCACTAATGCAAAGAATTCCATCATACATTGACAGATCCATAGCCTTTGCCACATCTTTTGCATGACATTGAAATTGAGTTTCTAGCAAAGAAATAACACAAGAAACAGTCAGCATACCCTTTTTGTTGTCATATTTTTTAATTTAATATCTCACTAAAGAAAACAGAATATTTATTATTTATAAATGTAAAACAGTTACAACGAAGGGATCTAGACTTGAAATCAGACAATCCTTACAAGTATATCAAGCAGCCGATACAAAGAGAAGACATATCAGATATTCAGCTACACATTACAAAAAAGACACAGTTCTGGTAATAATGAACAACCGGACATAACAAAATTGCTGTTGTGATAAGCATAATTACATATTGGACATGACAGAGACTAGAACATATCAAACTATTAGAATCTGAAATACAGATATCAGGATTACTAGTGAAAAGGGCTAGAAAACAGCTATATATTAGATAAGCAACATAACATTTCATTCTTGAGATTTGGAGAATGATTAATTTATCACTAGATGATAGCCAAACAAGAGTGACCGCCTTTGGAAAGATCATGTGGATTTCATTAGCATCCTTGAAACCAAATTAGCGACATATGGGACTTGACAAAGGTATAACTAAAAGTGCAATAGTAATGATGGAAAGAAAAACAAATGTTAATCAACTATCCTAAGTGGATGGATGTTGTTTGCTACCAAAATTAAAAAACATGAAATAAGTTTCATCATCCTCTTGTCATTCAATGATTTCTATTAGATAACCAACATAACATTTCATTCTTGAAATTTGGATAATGATTAATTCAAATAACTAAATGGTTGTCAAACAAGTACTACCACTTTTGAAAAGAACAAATAGGTTTCATTAACATGCTTTGAAGCCAAATTAGTTGCTTATGGGAATTGAATAAAAATGTAATAGTAAGATGGGAAAAAAATCAAAAGTTAACCAAGTATCCCCAGCAAATGGATGTTGTTTGCTACAAAACATAGCAAAGATGAAATCAGTTTCATCATCCCATTTCCAGGCTCACAAATTCTCTTTTATGTTCTTGGAGATGATTAGATCTAAAGTAAGCACTCTTTCCTTCTCATGTGTGTAAGAAAATGCATAAAGTTTGATGTAAGCATAAAGTGTTCAATATATTGTGAGGCTTATTATCATTTCGACGTCCATGTCCCATGTACTCAATATTAAGTTATTAATCAGCTGAAATGAAAGTTTAGACCTTTTCAGCTTTTGTTTCTAGTTTCTATTGCTGTAACCGGTGTATTCCCTGTGACCCTGAGGTTAAGTTGCTGAGTGGGTCTGAAGTCCTAAAGGCCTTCAACCAGCTGGAGAGGAGGTTTAGGCCTTTAGAAATCTACTCAATCAAGGCCCTCGGTCTAATGGGCATTGAGGTTTTCCTTCTCCCTTTCGAAGTTTCCATAGGGCAGCACACAAATCATTTATGCAATCTCTATGTCAGATCTTCAATCACTAGAAACCCCTGTGCCAAGTCACATAGCCTCTAAGAACTCCAACGTCAATCTATAAAGGAGATTCTAGTCCCCATTCATAGCAGCTGATCAGATATAATGGTTTATAGGATAAATAGACCCATAAAACACTACATCCTATAAACCAATACCCTTTGAACTTAGAAAGGAGTTTCAAACATTCATCTAGTCTGTATGGTTATCATCTTCTTGAGAACTCAAGAAGTAGTAGCTTCAGGAAACAATTCAAATCACCAATCACTTTACCCAATTCAAATATGTGATCCAAAATGCTATTTCTACATATTATCATTGCAGTGAGGTACCCATGGTGTTTCATATTGATTTACATAATAGATATAAGCTCAATAATGCTAACTAACAGATTAAACTGAATATTAATCCTCCTTCTGGATTGAAGACAAATTCACAAGTATTTTGCATATGGAGCCAATTAGGTCTGCTTCATATTCCTATATTTGTTGGAAGCAATGGACAAACTACACAACCAGGTACCAAACAGTCAAATATTGTCCTTTACTTTTTTATTCGCATTGACTGTTATTTTGAATTTTCCCTTCATCAATCTTCATATATGCCATCATTAGCTGCAGAATTTAACTTTTCAAGAAACAGTGTTTCTTTGAAAATGTTGATAAAATAGTATAATTATTAAATTGCATAACTCTCACTGCCTTACATTTTTATATTAATAGCATTGATGTACTTAGTTCCTTTGTTTTCTTCTGGTGTGATAACTTGCTCATTTGTCTGTTAAATAATTTCCTGGAACTGCTTTTCATTTTGGAAGAAATTTACTTTCTTACAGAAAAATTCACAATTTTAATTCTAGCTTGCGACAAAGGCAAGGTAATCTCCCAAAATATCACTGAATAACAGTGAGGGATTTGTGGTCAAATGCATTTCAACCCTAGAGGCAGACAACATTAAAAAATTATCACAAGCAAACAGCAAGTAGTACCAATAAATGCTCAGAAATTTTTAGCTGAAATTTTTTTAATTTTATTTTTTATTAAGATTTGATGGTAATGGGGCCCTCACCCCTAACAATCAACCTATGGGGATACTGCTTCAACTATCACTCTACCAGCAGGATACCACTGCCTTACAATTCAACCTACAGGGATACCATTTTCTTACAATTCAACCTAAAGAGATACCATTCTCTTACAAGTCAACCTGCAAGGATACTGCTTTCTTACAATTCAACTTGCAGAGATACTGAGCACCATTGTCTTCTTGCAGGTGCTACAGCTCTCATCTCCTCCCTACCTTCTCCAGCGTCTCCTGCAAGGATACTGCTCTTGCTTCTCCTCTTTCCTCCAACTTCTACATTCCTCTACACTCCTCCAATGCTCCTGCAACTCCATCACCTACAGGGATACCACTTTTCCTCTTCCTTCCAACTTCTTCTACACTCCATCTCCTTGTGCTCCTCCAACTCCTACATCATCTGCAAGGTTACCGCTCCACCTTCATACTCCAGCTCCTCTATCTCTCCTTTCCTCCTGCACTCCTCCAACTCCAGCATGCTCCTTCAGTGTCAACTATTAACTATGAGGATACCACTCTACCTCTAGTGGGGATACTACCTCAATTGGAGAGATTAGAACCTTGGACTCCAACAGAAGAACCGAATGGCCCTATCGCTTGATCACAACCCCTTTGATAAATTTTAGCTGAAATCTTAATGCATAGAAATTGCCTAATTAAATTATTAAACTTTAATAGGTGTAAATAAGTCCAACAAACTCTGGTCTAGTTCTAAGGTAGTAGAAATGTCATCATGATGACCTAGGTGTGACCCTCATCGGACTTGCTCTATTGATTATGTGAATTTTAATGTCCATTCAGGCCAACAGGGTTTTGTAGGACCTATTAAGTGTGTTTACTTGTTTAGAAGGTTGTTTCAGTGACAATTTAATTTAAAACAAATTCCTCAAAGCCTTGTTCACAAATGCCATTGTAACTCTGCCTGACTTCATTACATAGTGGACATCTTAAAAGGAATTGTGTATCAGCTTCTATTTCATTTAAATTTACACATTTTGCAATGTCTGTACTTCCAAGATATATTTAAGGGACCTATCTACTAGTTTCACTGTATGGTTTGTGTGCAGTGGTTTCAAGTCCTAGATAGCTTAAATTACTAGTTCCCTACCCTGTACCTTCTTGATATACAGAATTATAACTTAGTCATGCAAAAAACTACTCGTCATCTTCAAGATGACTTATAACTTCTCTTATGGTCAACATCATTCTGAAAGCAATATAGGGGGTGTAATTTAAATTAAATCAAGTTACCACCTTCACAATTATTTAAATGAAGCATGAGATTTTAAGTTTAAACCCATATTAAAATAGAGATATGCACGACTTTGAAATGTATGATGTAATTCCTACACTTTTCAATGCAAAATATCAACGATCAATTGATGGAATATTCCAAAATGACGAGGAAGCAACATAAACCTAGACCCTTTTCAGGGATTGCAAATGGAAATTCTTAAAACAAAAAAATGAAAACAAGTCCCTGCCATTACCTTGTAAAGAAAAATGGACTCTAGCTATATCTAGAAGAGGCTTCACCTCTTCCTGAAATATTTTCTGCGCACATTTGTTTCCTCCAAAAGGATTCAGAAGCACTAACAATCGCTTTGGCCGATCTGCAAAATAAAATCATCTAGAGTAAAAATATTATTAAAATAAAGCTTCATCAGCCGAAATTCCATCACCTTGGATGTTAAATATTTTGAATTTGAACTAATCGGATAAAAAAAATCATACAATTTTCTCGACCCAAATCCAATGCATCAAGAAGACAATATTTCCCCATAGTTACCATTCTATTTAATTGAATAGAAACATACTTTTCTCTAGACTAGAAGGAATTAAACCCTTCACTTATATTTCAATAGAGTTATAATGTTAACAGATTATGAGATATTTCAGCTCGCACTTTCATTTAACTGAAAACAAAACTTTGCACATATTGTCATCTTTCAAACATTCACTCCCATATTGCATTTGAATAAGACTAAAAATTTCAATTAATGAAACATATCAAAGCTTCCATCTTCTATCACAATATAAAGAAATAAAAAATAAAAGCTTTAATATTCATTTTCATAAAATAATTTTTTTTTAAGTCAACCGATTCAAAGCTTTCCCATCTATTTAAATAGTTTGGAAGGGTCTACCTGAGTTTATTTACTTGTAGGATCTATCAGGTATATTTACTTTATAGTAAAGTCGAATATTATTAATAATGTAATTAGAAAATTCAAGGAATAAGACATATCACAATGCAATTACTTGTAGGATATAGAAGAGTATGTATACTTTGATGGTAATGTTATGTGTTGTAAGAATATCATAAAAAGAAATTTAAGAAAAGAAAAACTCTTGTAGAATGAGTATACCCTCAATCACAAATTAAAGCATTCCACTTACACTGATAAAGTTATCAGTTTCAGGACATGATCATCATTGCAGAACTAAGAAGAAACTCACACAAACTATGCAGTGAAACATGGTAGATGGAACCACGAAAAGATACACGAGAATAATGAATCTGTAAACCGTGTCACTCAAATGTAGTAGAAAATGAAACACATTTTCCTTAACCTGTCCATTACATAATGATATTTCACACAATTAAGAATACAATTGTAAGAATAACTTGGTAGATAAAATCTTTAGCACGGACCATCAAATGGGATGAGCTCAAGTGGTCAACGCATTTGGGCTTCCAGAGAGGTTTAAATCTCCAGTAGATATGATAAAACATTGAAATTAACAAAGCACATCCAACTCATTAATGTAGCATTATCCCAACAGATAAGGTTGACTGCAAGTCCCAGGTGAATTTGACAGAAAAGATACCCTTGGCCATAACAACTAACCAAAGGCTACCCCATAAGGAGATTTACCCAATAAAAAAATCAATAATTCAAGCCAATCAAATAAATCTGGTGAAATTTATTTTCAAACCGAGCAATCAAAAAAAGTAATCTTGTGAACAAATAAACACACTTAGATAATCCCTGCAGATCTTGCTATACCTGTCAATGACATAAATGACCTCACTAAATTGAGTTTACCAATCTGCTAGACCTTCAACAATATCTCAGTTCCTCTTTGATTGGTCAACTTCCTAAAGGGTCACAACCTCCACTCCCTTTCAGTCCAGGACAGTCATATCATCTCTCACTTGTTTAGAAGATTGTTTCAGTTGTAGATACTTTAAAGCGACATTTTGTATCCATCAGGGCAAGGTGGACTGCTAAATTGGGTGCACGTATCTATGCAGACTAAGCAGCTTTTAATAAGGCCATAAATATGGGTTTTCTACTTCCTATAATAAGCGAGCACGGTGGCTTAACGAAGCCCAGTCTATGCACTATAATTGCTCAAGCGCAGTTCCAACTTCCAAAGAAAAAAATGAGTTTTTAAAAGTTTGTTTGATTTTCACAAATTTAAGATTTGTGTACTAGAAGAATGCAAATACCTATGCCTGATTTGGTAAGGTCATGCAAAGTTAAGCAAGGTCAAATGGTATGAGTTCAAGTTACAAAAGTGTAAAAAGAAGTTTGTTTGGTTTTCACAAATTAAGAACCATGTATTAGATGAATGCGATTTTCAATATCTAATTAGGTAAAGGCCATGAAAAGTAAAGCAGGGTTAAACGGTATGAGCTCAAGTGAAACAAGTACTGTAAAAAGAAATTATTTGATTTTGCTAAATTAAGATTTATGTACTAGAAAAATGAAACTATCTATGACTGATTAAGTAAAGGCCATGCAAAGTAAAGCAAGGTTTAATAAATGGTATGCGCAGGTGACAAAAGTATCGAAGCTTCGATATCAGAGCCCCAGGTTTAAAGCCCGTAAGACATAGTAAAGTGTTGCAGTTTGGTAAAGTAATACACCCAATTCGCTGACAGAGAGGGAACACATTTTTTTAAGGATATAGAATGGGAGGTAAATGTTTGCAAGTCAAAAAATCCATAATATATGCATTGTAGGCAATTTTTGGTGAAAACCTTGAAATTTATTACTAGTAGATGTATATTTTGGCAAAATTTGGAAGGCTTATATACATATTGTGATAAAAAATGGCTAATGATAGTTTTTTAATTTTATTGAGAAAAACTATCCAATTGGTAGTTTCTTAACAGATTTTTGGATTCGATTGTGTGATTATTTTTGCATCAACGTTTCGGATCACACTCCATGATCTGTGATCACACTCCGTTTCTGGATTTTTGCTCCTTATGCTCTCTTCTGTTTCTGGATTTTTACCCCTTATGCTCTCTTCTTCCTCCTGATGATGGATCACGGAGTGTGATCCGAATCGTTGATGCAAAAATAATCACACAATCAAATCCAGAATTCTGTTAAGCAACTAAGATTATGGACTGTGGAAACTTGTTATCATTCACTATCCAATTGACAAAAAACAACCCATTAAAAATGCCCTGCAGATAGATAAGGGGGGTTGCAAGTCCTGGGTAAATTCCTAATTGGAGAATATAATTTTTTGAAAAAAATTGGCCAAAAATAGCCCCCTAGAAATGTCTTGCAGACAAATAAGGCCAGTTGCAAGTCCTGGCTAAATTGTTTGTTGGCGACTTTTTTTTTAAAGCTGAGAAAAAATATCCAATTGGAGAAAATAGCTCATAAAAATATACCCTGCAGACAGATAAGGCCATTTGCAAGTGCAGGGTAAATTGCTAATTGGCAAACGTAAGATTTTAAATTTTTGAAAAGTTATTCAATTGGCAAAGCATCCCATGCAGACAGACAAGGTGGGTTGCAAGTCCTAAGTAAATGCCTAATTAAAGAATAAACTTTAATTCAAATTGTGAGAAGTAATTTTGCTAAAATTATCCAGGTGGCAAAAAATAGCCCATTAAAAATATCCTGCACACAAATAAGGCCGGTTGCAAGTCCTAGCTAAATTGTTGGCGAACGCTGAAAAAAATATCCTATTGGTAAAAAATAGCCCATAAGAAATACCTTGCAGATATATAAGGCCAGGTGCAAAAACTATGCAATGTAGTCAGTAATTTAAATTAACTTAAAATTCCCACAGAATTAAAAGCGCTCGTATATTTCATCTCGCTTGTTTACTAAACTACTTCATACGTCTTGGTTTTGATTTTCCAGAGAGACGATTATTGTAAACAAGAATATCTCTACCAAACATGTTTTATAAACAGAACAAGATTTTTAACAGTTAATTGTAATGAGTAACGAGAATTTCTTACATCTCTATGTTGTGAATTGAAAGTCAATTTTCCAGAATTAGTCAATTATCGAAATATAAAATTTCTCAACTAAATTGCAAATTGATGTAAATTGAAAGTCAATTTTTCCAAAATTTTGTGATTATCGAGAACTATAATTTCTCGATCAAATTGCAAATTGTTGTAAATTTTAAGTCATGTACCAAATATAAAGAACAAATATCTCCATAACAATAAAATCCATGCACTAAATAACATCTATATAGTTCTAAAAAACGAGACAACGTAAAGCAATCAACAAAAAGAAAACATTCGCAAAAACAATTAATTTAAATTGAATTAAAAATTTGAATTCAGAAAACAAACATATAAATGCTCACCTAGAGCGTCCAGGCATCTCTGTATACATAAATACCAATTGCTCAAAGATTCTTCACTATTAGGCTTCAAGCACAACTCCTTCAGCACCCTGTGTCCAGGGCGACTTACCCAGCACAAGCCAGTGCTTTCATGCTTCATAAATCCGTGAAGCTTAAGGCTTCCATTTTCCCTGCTAAACCCTAAAAGATCATTCTCCACCGAAAGGCTACCGCTGGCGGAACCGCCGCTCCAGCGTATAAGCCCCCCGCTGGACAGGGACACGGTCACATGCACGCCGTTCAGTTGCAGCTCCTCGTTAATTAGCAACTGCTCTTCTCCTCCTTTGTCTGCTTCCATTACTCCCCTAAAAATGAAAAAAATTACAGGTTATCTTCCATTTATAGAGACTGCTCCAAATCGCTATATGTTCCAATCGATTTAGCGTAACACGCAAAAGTTCTGTTCGCCTTTCCAGCGTCACATGACGTTGAATTTCTGCGGTTCAACTGCTCAATCGGAGGGGAAACTTCTGTTCTCAGACGGTTTTTTCACGTCATCTTTCGTTTTCTGTCTGGATCGCCAAATTTAGCGGGCCCCCGATAGCTTCGCCTTCATTTAAGACTAAATCCGAACAATGAATTGGTTTATTTCCGAATTTTTTGCATGATTTTATATTTCAAATAATTTTCAATAAATACAGTCAAACGTACATTTAGAGCACTCGACAAGCATTCGGCTCCACCAAATTGATCTCCTTTTTAGAATTATGAGTACAGTAATGGTACAAATTTCCTGTCAAAACTACGTACGGGACGGTGTAAATGCATTCCAAGCTCTATGGAATGAATCTGTACCTTTAAACTCTTTCAAATTGCGCCACTTTAATGGACGCCCATTTTCGGACTTTTCTAGAAATAGTTGACTAGGGAAAGCTCCGTTTTCGAAGCTGACTCACTGTTAATGTTAGAAAAACTTTATATATGTGGCTTTAATGGTGTAAACGAGGCACGTTGTCATTATATACCCCACAAACCCATTCACACCTCAAAAGCATGTTTGTTTTTTCATATTGAATTCACCATAAATGAAAACAGCTGATTGGAAGATTCTGCAGTCATAAAAGCACATGTACAAACATGCCTACTGCATTTTAAATTCCCTGAAGAGGTTTAAATAAAGGCTTTTAAGCACTTGCCAGGTTGAGATCCATTAATAAGCACCACGGTAAAACATTTATTTATCCTTAAACTTAGGTTACATAGTCCATGTAATTAATTAATTGTAGATTTTTTCTCTAACTTCATAACGATGTTGTGATGGTGAAATGTGTATATTTATATTATTTTTCATTCGTTTTGTGTTTATTTTGGACTAATAGTTTAATATAATTATATATTAAAAATGTTGTAATTTTGTGTAAAGTTAGGTTATTTTTAATGTATTTTTAGTCGTCCATTAATATAAATTTTGGCATATTTATATCTACCTTATTACGTGGAATACGTTTTCTAATTGACCGTTCGCAACATTTGAGAGGTGTGTTTGAATAGATCCCATCCATTTGTGCATTACATCTTCATAAGTCCAAATGTCCACTATAATATTCATCATTCCTCACCCTTTTGTTGGGTGCATGTACACTGACACACCTACGAAACAATCGAACCACATCACTTCACCAGGATTTTGACAATTGATGACAAATAAAATAAAATATTCAAACTCCTTGATGTATAATTTACATTTAAATAAAATGGCATAGAGTATAAAATCAATGGTGTTTTGTCTATGGAGTGGACAAATCCACACATATATTTCAATGCTCTTAACTCCAAATACATATTTTTTAATTACTTATTTCATTCTTGTTAGAATCTAAAGCTAAAACATAAAGCATTTATTATGTTTTAAAAAAATAGTAAATTCATTTTATTATTATATACCATATTTTTTTTTAATATTAATTATTAATTTTATTTTTTATTGAATATTATATTTTTATGTTAGATATATTATATGTTTAATATTTATTTATGTTTTTTAAATATAAAATTTTTATTTGAATTATATTTGTTATTATTATATATTATGATTTATATAATATATATTATTAAATAAAAACTATAATATAATTTATATAATATATAATTTTATTGTAATGGTGTGAATTTGTATATTAGGAAAATTTTCCATTTATTTATCTTTATCTTAGAAATTATAAGTCTAGTGATGCAAACCCACTGTCATCTTCTCATTCCTTCCACGTAGCCTTATCTTTTTTGTGTCAGTGGAAGAATATTTGGTGGGGGCGTGTGTGCGTCGTGCAGATGTTTGCACGTCGCGTTGTCATTTTGATAGGATTCCTGCCTCTAGAATTTGTAGAGGCATTATGTTTCTAGTTGGTTGTAAAGCTAACGTCTTCTATCGAACCTTGACTGACGAAAAATAACTAGTTACCTCCATTTCAAGCATTCAAATTCATTCTTTCACTCCATGCAAATTTCTCATTCCTTTATGCAAACTCTCACTCTCTCAAGCTCATTCTCACTCTCTTCATGATCACTCTTGCTTCTTCTAGTTGTTGCAAGCCCCCTTCTTGGAGTCCATAGCACCTTCTTGTTGAAGTATTATTGTTTTTTGTAGGGTCTACAAAGCTCCATCCTCTTGGCAAGGCATAGCCTCTTGTCATCTTCTCCTCTCGACCTTGATTGCTAGCAAGAGGAAAGGTGATATAGCTCTTGTTATTTATTTGCATCATTGTGTCTTATAGAGTAGCATTCAGGTTGTCTTTGCACTCTATTTGATAGTGTCTTTCCTTTCTCTTCTATATTGATTTATTTATATCGTTGCATATCTGTATGTCCATGGAGGTGGGAACACCAAAATGGGGGTCTAACTAAGGCAGACCTCGAAACACAGCCCAACATTTTTCTTGTTTCCATGTGTGTCGGTTCGTTCGTTTGGAGTTATAGTTGAAGGATTGGATTTCGTGAGTGGAATGGTATCTTTTCCTACTCTTCCTTTGTCATTTTCATACTAGAATAACTTTCTAAGTATTCTTCTTATTGTACTTTCTACTTTCTATATTTTTTAGTCAAACTATAAAACTCTACCAGTTGGGTTGTAAGTAGGCCCTTTCCATTTTTTTCCTGTTTGCTAGACCTTTTCCCATACAGGACGCCAACACGATGTGCTAGAGTCTAGTTCTCACACTATTTTCCTTAGACAATGAGCTATTTGGTCTGTGGTCCAAAACCTCTATGGTCGGCTCACCCAAATCTGAATACACCTATTTTCAGCAGAGGGAAAACAGTGTGTTGTTTGCCCTTCCTTTTTAGCCTCTCTCTCAACTTGTCAAATAACCTAAGGTAGTTTAGGGAAATTCATTCCTTTACGCTCTCCCATGACCTAGAGCCTCAAGGGTGATGAATCCCCCTTCTCTACATTTTTGGTGAACCTAACTTGAAATTCTTGTTTTCATTTATTAGTGTCAGATACCTTTCTCTTGTGTCCTAGTGTGTTATAGACTCATGTGTTGTGAAGCTTTATGATATTTATAACTCACTCTACAACCTCGAGGCACATTGTTAGAAGGAGCTTACAACATATAGAGATGGATTCTAAGAAGGTCAATGTTGGTCTACCTTTGAGGAATTAGTTTTTGGAACAAATACAAGCTTCGCTAGCCCTTTTGGGGAAGCTCTACACATCCCTGCCCCTCCTACTTCTCCTACCACTTCATTCGTGGAGGAATACAATGCTCTCAAGGTTCCTGCACAACAACTTCTTTCCCTAGATAGGAAACTTGGGGAGTTTGAGAAGCATCTAAAGAAAGAAAGGACTATGGCTAGGGTTGCTAAGGTTGTTAACGACTTAAGAACTATGTTGGACAAGAACCGATTAGGTCTAAAATTTCTCTAGGGCATTGTAGACATAGTGGACACTCATGTCTCATCGTACAATCCTAGGTCGGGCATTTCTCGAGACCTTAGGTCTAAGACCACTGAAAGACAAATAGAAGTCTCGATGCCTAAGGATTCGATATGTATGGTTGAGATTGGCCCTTGTGTTGACACCACCTCTGGTCCTCAGTTGACCCCCATCATTAAAGTAAACAAGGTACCCTTGGGTTTCATCTCCTCCAGTCCTAATGTTCCTAGTGGAATCTTGGAGCCCATGTTGGTCTTAGTGGTGGGGTCTCTACTGATATGGGGACTGGTGGCTCTGGTGGTTCTAGTGGAGGTTCCACTAGTCATGTTTCATCCTCTAGCCCTATTAACACGAAGGATTGCACCCAAATGTTAAGTTTGGAGGCTTAGCAATCCTGTGAAACATGGAAACATCTTCGAGCCTGTGGGTTGCTCATAATGAATATGAATCTCTAGATTATGGGTTGGTTCCCCTTTAGATCTCCTAGAAACTAATGGATTTGATTTAGAAAAGGGATAGAAAGATAACTAATAAATGGGGAAAACTAATTCTAGGATGTGATGCACCAAAATGTAATTAACCTACAACAACTTGATTCACAACTACTTCTCAATGGATCTGTTTACACAACTCAATTTAGGCAATCCAATCACATAAATATTTCACAAAAAGGCTTTGATAAACCTATCTTTTATGAAGGAAAACAAGATTTTCACAACTTTGGAAAATAAGACAAACCACTAGCACAACCTATGACCTATGACTATTAACTGCTTTTGTATACATACAACCATGAATAAGACATAAATTTAAAGTTTTTACTACTAAAACACATCAAATATTCATCAAAATCATCCATAAGAGACATGACACTTGAAAATAAGAAGGTAAACACTTGATTCTATTGAATAATGGAAGGAATCTTTGCAAACACTGGTAAAAATGAGCTAAAATAACTATTGTTGTATATAAAATGTGAAAATATCTAAGTTACAAATCTCTAAGTCTCTTTGCAACATGCAAGAAAAGGCAAAAAGTAAGAACTAAGGAAAAAAGCATAAGCTTTTTCTCCTTTAATACAAAAATTGTCCCAAAGTATCAAGAGGTGTCACTTGCAGTCAACTACAGTCCAAAATATCCATCTCATGAGCAAAACAGAAAAGCCCTAAAAAGGGGGCTCATAATTGCTCCAATTTGAGCTAATTTAGCTCCAAACTCCCCCTCTCAAACTGTTTGAACAAAAAGAACTCCAAAAATGCCTCGTTTTGACTTGAAGTCAAAGATAGAACTCCAAATGCATGCTTAACACTTTAGTTCAATTCCTCTTATTTTTGCATGATTTTGGAACTAGAATAAACTATTTGAACAAATATTAAAGACAATCAATTATGATATGCTTTAATATGTGTTATGTAGTCATTTATTTCTTGCATTACATGACAAATATTAAGGTAATTTATAAAATATCACCTTTAATATTTATTTACATATTTATTTTTGTGTTTTGATTAGAGGTAAAAGACAGGTTTTGAAGGGGCCCGAACCCTTTACAAAAGGGAACAGCTAAAACAAAAAGGGAACAACATTAAACAAACATCAGCCCAAAGTTAGCAAACCACCAGCCAAAAAATAGCCAGAAACTGGCAAACACCATTACATATTGTTCAGAATTTCAACAGCTTCCATCTCACTAGCAGCAAGCTTCTGTCCCTTAACCCCAGTATCAGAAACCTCAATACCCGAGGCCCCAGCCTGATTTTTCAATCTATTTCTAGTCCTAATCCCAAGCCCACCAATTTTTACCTCACAGCTCAAAACAGAACCTTTAGCAGCACCCTTAACAGTAGCATCCTCCACCATCAGCTTACCCTCAGCAACCATAACATCAGCAGACAAAATTTCCTTTCTCTTTTTAGGGGAGAGAGCCCTCGTAGAGTCTGACATAGTCAAGACTTTAGGGGCTTCTCCACTCTTCATAACCAGATTCCAAATTTTATCAATTTTATCCTCAAGGGATAATATTCTTCCCTCCATACTCTATTTCAGATTGACGGTTTCCTCCACCACAGTATCAACAACAGAGACCAACCATTAAATTATCAATTTGGCTTTGGATTAAATTATCAATTTGGCTTTGGATCGAAGGGTCCTCAACCTTGCAAGCAATACTTCTAATACGAACATTGGTCCTATTGATCTCATGAAATAACCATTTAAACAGTTTAAAAAGCACATTGACACTGTCACGGGCCGATCCCAACACATCAGAAAGATCCTCCCTATCAAAATTTTCAATGCGATTTCCCACAGCAACATCCTCTTCAAAAGAACTCTCATGAACCTTATCAACAGAAGCATCCTTACCTTTACCAGCAGGGATAGGAGACTTCATCCTGCGAATGGAATTGGCAATTTGCTCCGCAGCAGCCTTCCTCTTCTGAATCCTATCTGCATCCTCTTTATTAGTTCCTGCAGCCTTGTTCAACACCCACAACTCTAACCTTCTCCTGCTTTGGCAACCCTATGATAGTGCTCAGAACATCCTCACCATGGAAGCCACCAGCTAGAGAGAGAGGGACATCCTTCTCCATGTGTTGACCAAGTTTCAAAACCCTTCTCTTCTGGCTTCCCACCTCAGGTTCCTACACATGTCTAGACGCAGGGGGAGGAGAAGAAGCTTCCCCATAAAGAACATTTTTAACTCTGCCCCCCTTAGAAGGAACAATTGCCTCCACATCATCACTGCTAGTCATATAACCTACTTCCTCATCCATTTTCCTTTTCCCAATTTACCCTGAACAGGGGATATGGGGCCCTCCTCCAAAGAGGCATACGAATCTGGGACATAGTCAACATCATCATCCCTATCCGACTCAAATTCTTTATTTAAAATAAGCCTCCTCTTCCTCAGTTTCTTAGAAGCCCTTTCCTCACCCGACTCAATTTCATAACCCTCCCTAGCTTTAGCAAAAATATCCTTCGGAGAAACAAGAGTTTTATGGACATCATGAGCTTTCACATGTTTATAAATCAAAAGAATCAACCCCGAATGCAGGACAGGGTTTTTGGGATTCTTCCTATGCTCTTTAATCCCACAGTACATCGACACCATCAAATAATAGGGAAATGACACCCATTTCTTGTGCCTAAAATGGTTAAGCAACAGAAAATGGTAATTGTTAATGGTCATGTATCTTCCTTCTAGGGTTACATACCTCATGATTTCTTCGACAACATCCCGCCAGAGAGCTTTCAGGGAACTCCTCAGATACCCACCACTCTTCGCGGGCTTCAAGTCATCAATCTCATTCTTCTTAAAGAAAAGGGACATCACGGCCTGTGATTCTTTCTTATCTTTGTACACTTTCATACCCTTAATTGCAAGGCCAGTAATCTGGGCTATGAATTCCTCATCCACCGTAATTTCCCTACTACCCAAGTCCAGGGTTCTCCCTTTCCACCCTTTCTCAACCAATTCAGTAACCTTGAGGATTATTGCCATGCAGTTTCTCCATGAAGGGAGTTAGACCACCCTTTTCTAAAATCCCCCACACCTCCTTTCTCAGCTTAGCAGTATCACAGGATTTGGGCTCGGCACGATTTTTGTCCCCACCCATGATGATAGAAAATAGAGACCAAGCACTCAATAGGAAACTCAGAAGGAAGTAGCAGACACCACCCATAACCAAATTATCCAACAGAAGAATCTAGAAGCATATGTGACTAACACCCACAATTCGTGCGAAGGAAGCCATAGGACATACATACCATAATGAATTTGAACTTGCACCATATGACAACCTTTCCTCAAAATCATAACCATAACATCCTTACTAATGACATTCAACCACGTGAGCAAGGACGTGCACACCTTAATGAATAAATTAACTTTCATTTATAACAATAGTCGTGGCCTCATAAGGGATGGGGTCATTTAAATCCCAGACCTTACTATCTCTAACACCAAAGTTAGCGAAGAAATCAGCTAACTTATTTCCCTCTCTCAAAATATGGGAAATATAAACATTATCAAAGGATTTAATAATTTCAATGGAATCCTTGATCAAGGCCTCAATTGTCCAAGATGGGGGAGATATATTCTTCAAATTATTAATAATGTTCAAAGAATCACCCTCCAACCAAATCTTCATGTCCCCTCTTCTCTGATCCAAAACAAGACTATGATAGGCAGTTGTCGCCTCCGCAAAGTGGTTTGTCTAGGTTCCCAAAGGGAGTGCCACAGCAAAGATGAGCCTACCATTAGAATTTCTAATCACTCCCCCACATCTAGCAGGTCCCAGATTACCTTTAGCAACACCATCAAAGTTGATCTTAACCCAACCATCCGGTGGCGCCTTCCAAGCAACACCATCTCTTGAAGATTTCCCTTTAGAGACCGAGAGAGATATATCACAAGGCAACTTCCACCTTTGAGCAATTGAAATATCATATGAGCAGAGATTAATCTTTTGGCCATCGTGGAAGGAGATCCCAAAAAGAAAATTTTCCTTTAAACTAGTACAAATCTTATGGGCCACAGATAAAGCAGGAAGAGCAGAGTTCTTGAAATTTTTTGTTGTTACGCCAACCACACCCCCCAAATCAAATGAGGCAGAGAGACCACAAAATATGCAAGGCCAGATTGGATGAAGGGCACACCCATTGGAACCATAAGTCTTTAACAGAGCCAGGGAACACCCAACTAAGATTCCAAAGTGAGAGAACATGATTCCAAATCACACCAACATATCTGCACCCAAACAACAAATGACAAGTATTTTTTGCTTCCTCTTCACAAAGAAAGCATCCATTGGGCATAACAAAACCTCTTTTTATCAGATTATCAGTAGTAAGAATTTTATTCTGATAGAAGAGCTAGAAGAAAATATTGATCTTAGGAATCAGTTTAGAGGACCAAACAGAAGCCCAAAAAGGAGGCGGACCCGTAAAGGAATCATTAAGAGAAAAAGTCAAAGCAACAAAAAAGTTACCCTCAGAAGATGGCTTCCAAAAAAACCTATTAAGAGAAGGACTAATTGGAATGTGAACACTCGATATAGCCTTATAAATAATTTTAAGACCAAGGTCCAACTCATACAATTTCCTCCAAAAACCTCCATCAATATAATTAGCAACAAATCTGCCAACCAGACACAAACCAAGGTCCATAAAGGGATGAGCCCAAGGCTAATCCTTTAGAGGTTCATTACCAATCCAATTATCATCCCAGAATAAAATACTCCTCCCATTCCCCAAATTCCAGGAGAGACCCTTAGCAACAAGCCTCTAAGCCTTCAACATAGAATTCCACAACACATAACCATTCAGAGGATTAAACTCATGAGAAACCACATCTCTAATCCCATCAACACCATGTAAGTATTTACTCCAAGTGATTTTCACCCACTCACTTTTGGCTAATAAGAGATTCCACAGTTGTTTCCCCAAGAGGGCAATGTTAAACAATCTAATTTTGTGAATACCCAACCCCCTAGCCTTTTTCGACTGACATACATCATCCCAAGCAACCAAATGAGTTATTTTTTTATCTTCAACCCCCATCCATAAGAAGTTTTTCTGAATTCCTTCCAAGATATCCATAAATTTCCTCGGCATATGAAACAGAGTAAGAGCATATACCAGAATATTCTGAAAGGTAGATTTAATCAGCTGAACTTTACCTGATTGGCTCAATAAGGCCCCCTTCCACCTAACCAACTTGGAATTAAATTTTTCGATCAAGCCCCTCCACAAAGAATCAGGGGCCTTAGAACATAAGGGGAGTCCCAGGTAAGAAGAGGCAGTTCACCAATTTGACACACAGGATTCTAGCAATCCTAATCTGTCTTTCAATCAGAGTGTTGAAGAAGAAAATAACACTCTTCTGTAAGCTAACTTTCTACCCAGACACAGTCTCATATATATATAAATATGTTTAATAGCCTTAGCTTCCTTAATAGATGCCTGCCCAAGCAAAAGAGAATCATAAATTGTTGATGAGAACACACAAGATTAGCATAAGAGGGGGCTAACCCAGATATAATACCATAATTAACAAATATTTGGATAAGACAACCCAAAGAATCCACCATTATGATAAACAGGAAAGGAGAAATAGGGTCCCCTTGTCATAGACCCCTAGAGCAATCAAAGAGAGGAGAAGGAGACCCATTGATGAGCATAGAGAACCAAGGGGTCAAAATAAGTTGAAACACCAAAGCCACCAACTTCTCCCCAAAACCAAAGGAGAGAAGGATCTTAGACAAAAAACCCCAATCCAACCTATCATAAGATTTGAGTAAGTCAAGTTTAAGGATAAAACCAGCCTACTTATTAATAGAAAGAGAATGAATATTCTCATGCACAGAGAGAATTGAATCCAAAATTTGCCTACCAGCCACAAAACCATTCTGTTGAGGGGATATGATAAGAGGAAAAATATTTTGCAACCTCAACGCCAAAACCTTAGAGAGAATCTTATAGATAGAGTTGCACAAACTGATAGGACGAAATTCCTTAAAAGAAGCAACCCCAAGATTTTTGGGAATCAAAACAATAAAAGAGGAGTTCATTTTCTTTAAAAGGGAACCCGATCTAAAAAACTCCTTAGTAGCAGCAACCACATCTTTTGCAATAATTTCCCAGAAGGACTAAAAAAAGAACATAAGGAAGCCATCAAGGCTCGGGGCCTTATTACCTTCAAAGGAGAACACAACACCCCTAACTTCCTCTGCTGAAGGAATACAAACTAACTGCCAATTGGTTTCACCATCCACCAGCTAGGGTATATCCCTTAGAATATCCTCTTGACAAGCCACATCAAGCACGCCCTCCACAGAAAGCAGCTGAGAGAAGTAAGAAACCGCAACATTTTGGAGATCAACATCATTTTCCAAAGCTTGATTATTATAGTTAATCAAATTAATTTGTTTCGAAGCTCTATGTTTCAGTGTAGAAATATGAAAAAACTTAGTGTTTCTATCACTACTCTTCAGTCACATAATCCTCAAATGCTGCTTCCAAAATTATTCCTCCTTCGCAATAATATTATGCAATTTGGAAAGAAAAACATTTTCCTTCATAATCAAATCCTGATTATACCCAGACGATTGAATAATTTGTTGAACCATGTGAAGCTCCTTAGACACCCCATCTTTCTCCTGAAAAATATGACCAAAGGAATTACGATTTCATTTTTGAACATTAAGCTTAACATTAGCCAACTTTTTCACAACTCTATACATAGCCGACCCATCCACATCGATACTCCACCAATCCTTAACCAAACTACCCAAATCTAGATGGCAAGTCCACATTTTCTCAAACCGAAAAGGAAAATTCTTCTTACCACCCAACAAATCCACAGATAGAGCCAAAGGGAAGTGATCTGAACCCAATTTGGTCAACGCTGAAAGAGAGCAAGAATAGTGGACTAACCACTCAGGGTTTAAAAGGGTACGATCCAGCTTGACCTGGATAAGGGCATCACCCACATGCCTATTCGACCAAGTAAAGGAAGCCCCTTTCAGATCAAGATCAAGAAGAGCCGAATCATTTATGAACTGCATAAGGTCAGATCTACTATCATCCACATTTTGTGATCCACCCATCTTATCATCATCATGCAGAGGAGTATTAAAGTCACCAATAACTAGCCAATTATCAATATTATGACAAACTTTAAAATAGGCAAGATTCACCCAAAGCCTTTTTCTAGCACTTTTACAATTAGGAGCATAAATATTAGACAAATTCCAGGAAAACTTGTCATGAAGGTGGAAGAAAGAAGTAGCCACATGATTGTTGTCATTGAAAACCTCCACACCTCTAATCACCCGAAGATTCCAAAAAGTAACAATCCCACCAAAGCACCCGCCACCTCAGAGCAATGCATACCACAATCTTTGAAAAGCTTCAATTTCAATCTAGAAAGTTTATCCACACCCATTTTTGTTTCTTGAATTAAAACAATATCAGGATGATGATCTCTTACCAGATTAACCAGGAGATCATGTTTATGAGGGTGATTCAGACCCCTCATATTCTAGGAAATAATCTTCATAAAAGTTTATGGGAAGTGCTCTTAGAGCACATATCCAACAAAGTTCTCTACATACCATCAACAATATCCATCTGACTCTCTTTATCCCTAGTGACATTAGTTGGGGGCCTACCTCTACCATGTGGCTCAAAACCACAATAAGATCTCTGCCAATTCCTTGTCACGATGCTTGGCGAAGGAGAATGCTTCTTCCTATTGTGGCCATGTACCATAACAAAAGGCAGGTTATCCACATCCTCTGACTCCTCAGACTCCTTAACATTAGGTTTCATCTCTAACCCCTCATCTTTCAACACCACATTGTGAGGAATCCTTCCCCCAAGAGGAGAACTAGATTCAACAATCACAAAAGAAAGACTATAAGGAATCCCCCCCATGGGGGGAACCAGATTCAAGAACCACATAAGAATTATTTTCCTCCAATAGCACAGAACTATCCATATTAGGCGAAGGGGATAAGCAAACCTTTTCAACCTGAAGCTCCTAATTCACATCCCCCTGAGCTGGTTGAAAATCAACCACCTTCTCTAACTCATTCAAAGATTTATCTTGACTAACCTCCAAGGGAGGCACACCTCTCGACTCCATCTCTGGAGCATGAGGTATTATAGAGTCCACCTCCTGAGCTAGAGGTTTCTTTTTTTCTCTCCATTGTTTAGTCATTTGCTTAGGAACTTTGAGAGGACATTTCTTGGCCCAATGGCCAACTTTTTTACAATGGAAGTAGGCAAAGGGGTTTGATTCAAATTCAACCATCTGCTCCCACACTCCAAGTTTAGAGTTAATCTTCACCATGGAAGGAAAATCAACATATTTCTCCACATTCACACAAAATCTGGCATAAACCAGTTGCTTCCTTGACATCGTCATTTGGTCGATCAATAGCAGACAACCAAACATGCTAGCAATCCCCTTAAACACATCCTCATCCCAGAATTCCAGTGGGAGGCCAAGCAGTCTAACCCAAACTGGAGCAGCAGAGAACGAACACGAGCTCAGATTAAAACTCGTTTCCCATTTCTTCAACATCAAGGATGAATTTCCAAGAAACCACGGGCCCCCCGTCAACGCCATCACCATATCATCTTCACAGGTAAAGGAAAAAGAGAAGAACCCTTTGGCCATAGCAGCCACATATATTTGTCCTTTAGGTTTCCAATGATTCAAAGTAAACTTATGCACTAGCTCAATATGAGGCTGAGGACCAACAAATTTACCCAGTTGAACCATGTCCATATTAGTCATTCTTTTGTCAACAATGCAATCCGGGACAATAACAAAGTGCTCCCCAATTTTTTTATTAGCAACAAAAGGCATCGGAGGTGAAGTACTTTTTCCTCTAGGCTTAGCCCCAAACAGATTTGACCAATCAATAGAAGATCTCGACAAGAAAGAATTCCTAGCTTTATCAAGCCCAAGACCCTCCACAAAAGGAGTCCCATCACAACCATATGAGGATAGGGCATTCCCTGACTTTTTTGAGCCATGTACCACATTTTCAAAGCTAGGCATCGGGGAATGCGTCGGGCACACATTCTTCGAAGCCCCTTTCCCATAAGATAAAACATTAGCCACAAAAGGGGACCCACTCAGCTTACCTGTAGCAAGGGCCCTGCCTGACATCACCTTGTCATCAGCACACCATCCACCATTATCGCCTAAAGCAACATCCTAATCTCCCACCTTTTCAAAATTTGAAAAATCGCCACCACCATCGCCACCACCTGAAGAGTTCCCCATTCCACTGCACAAATTTTTTATTTTTGTGTTAAATTCATGCAAAAATAAATTTATTTATCTCCTAACTCTCGTGGACTTCACATTTTTTACTAGGAAAATGTCAAGAAAGTTCTGACCATGGCTTAAGTATTAATCCTCATGCATTTTATAAAAGAAAGGTGAAAATACCCTATTTTGGTTGGCCAAAATTAGGGCTTTCTTTGTGAAAGTCAAAAGAGACTTCAAACCCTATTCATGGGTTCATTTTGCATTCATTTCATTTTTATCAAGTTTGCTCTACCTCCTGCCGCTAAGGGTTTGTAGCTTATGCAATTTGGATATTTTCTTACACAGGATGAACTAGAACAATGGTAGTAAGTTGCTCTATTGTTGGAAATGCTGAGATTTTTCTACTTTTCTAGAAATAAATGATTGTCTAGCTTTGGTTGTGACAAAGAATGATGACAATTGTTATTTTCTTGTTGTGGTATTTTCTCTCTCTTATATTTCTTTCAGCCTTTCCTTGAAAGAAAAGATGAAAACTTTATTTCTCTTGGGTTCCTTGGAAGCATTATTGCGGGTTTTTAATATGGGGTTTCTCCTTGTTTATAGATCTTCAAATCTCATTGTAACCCATGGTTCACTTGAAGAAACCCTTCACTATCTTCTAGGGTTTTGAATGAGCTCCACTGTCTAAATGATTTGGTTGTGGTGACAGCCCCCTAACTCATCCATTTAGTTGATTGACTATCCTTTTGTACCTTCGTGATAGTTTCTTTTCCATTACCCACTATGCCCTTGAAACTAACAGTAGCATTAAATGATTGCATTTGACTATATTTATACCTTTTTTCTTTTCACAATCAATATTGTCACTATCATTTCATTGGTGCTCTCCTAACTTGTTTCTGACTTCTCTAAGCATCTTTGCATGCTGCCTATACTGGATGTTAAACCTCAAGGGGACTACTCTTTTTATTAGCTTACATGACCTTGCTTCAACATGAGCACTTACCTTTGATTCAGGCTTGGAAATTTGCATTGGTCTTGATGGATCTTATTGGCACTGTTACTTTTTGTAGGTCTTGTTATTTGACAATGGCTTGATTATCTTGTATTGATTGGCAAGCAATAGTGAACCCACTTCTTAGTACCCAACCACCAGATTTTCTTCATGAATTCACTATATATTAAGCTTTGAGTTTAAAACCATCACTCAATCATCATATCAAAGACAAAATTCAATCAAGGACACTACTAAATTACTAGCAAAAGTTCACTATCACAGCTAAGCCTTTAACCCCTGCCATTGTCCTCCTTTGAATACAAGTTGACTACATTCTCATGTATCATGACTGTGCTATACAATCATTACTTTTCCCACTATCTACAGTGGTTTCTAGGTGACTGTGATTCTTACTTCTCGCCTTTTATAGGACTTCCCTCATTGTTTGATAACTACAACCTATGAAGAGTGACTACAAACAACCTTATTCACTTTTGTTGTGATCAATTTAAGCTTTTAGGTTTCCCTTTACTACTTTTCATGATTGTCACAAATGCTTCATGACTGTCTTCATGAATCCCTTATGTATTTGGTATCATCATGGCCCCAATCCTATTATGTGCAAGGTTGTCCTTTGGCACTTTTAACAATGGCTACTCTTATTCTTTGAAACTATGACTGTCACAACCTTTCGATGACACTCTTTATCAAGAAGTTATTGTTTGTTGAACTGTACCTGCACAATGAACAAACAAGTTAAGAAAACAAGAAGCCTAGAGCTTCCTATGATGATTAGATAATCCTGACTCTTCTTGGATCTTCCTGATGACTTTGTTCTAATCTTGAAACACCTTTGAATACCTAATCTGATGCTTAACATGAAATAGGTTGAATATCTGTTGATTTGACATATGAGAGAATTGGAATCTTGAGCTCTAACATCACTTCTTTATCCCTTGCAATTACTTGCGAAGCCATCAACAAAGGAGCTCAAGATGCACCAGATCAACACTATGGTGCCATTCAGGCAATGACGGATCCCTTTCCTCTTACATGTGTTCTTTATTTTTAGATGTACAATTTATTTCTTATTGCATCTTATCCAGTTATTCCCACAACTTGTGTGGGAAACTTATAAAATACTTCTTGTAATGAATCTAAACAATTATTTTATGCAGAAGGTTGTGTACTATCCCTCTTTTGTAAAGCAACTGCATAATGAAAACTGAAAATTTCATTTCATGGCACTATTTTGTATGATTATGAGTAACTTTAGCATAATCTTTTGTGTACCTTTCTCTTTCTTCAAAGTAAAACATCAATGTAGTCTTAGCCTAACCTAATTGGGTTGAAAAGCACAATTAAGTGGTAGGCCCTATTTTGAATGCCCTATTATAGAACATGTCAGATGCAAAACCAACTAGCGAACCTATCTAGTTCTACCTCTCAACCTATCTTTCAAACTTTCTTCTGACACAGTCCTCTATCCATTGCTATTATAATCTGTCCTAAATACTCCTATCCCTCAAGGGATGGACATTCCAAAATTTGAAAAGTATGGCGGTCGTGGAGATCCTCAAACGCACGTTTTGGCATTTTATGCTATGTGCACTGATTTCTTCCATCACAATGCTCTAATGGCTAAAATATTTCCTAGATCCCTTAAGGACACTACCCTTGAGTGGTATTGTTCCTTACTAGATAACTCTTTCTTCTTGTTTGATCAATTGGTAAATCAGTTCCTTTGATAGTTCCAGGCTAACATTGGATTGAAGATGACTTTTTGGATCTCATCTGATTTAAGCAGGGGGGCCAAAAAATGGTGAATGATTTTATTGCTTGATATCAAGCATTGTTCTCTCAAATTTCTTATCCTCTATCGAACTCATATATGCTGAAGGTTTTCATTGGAAACTTATAGAAGTCATGACAAGAAAATTTTTCCTTAATGGAATATCCTTCTTTTGCACATATATGTGCTGCATTGTGTGAGTACCAATAGATGGTGGCACAGTTCGAGGGTTCATCTTTGCACTCCTGTTCTAATAACCAATTTATAGACTTGTCGATTTTTGGAAAAAACAAAGCTATTGCAAGTGTGGTCTCTATGTCTAAGGATAAGGGCCTAGAGCACAATAGGAATTTTACAAAACTATCTAAGTCTTATACAATTGTTTTGAAGACGTTATTAAAAGATAAAGTTTTGACATTAATTGAACCTCGACCTCTGACTAAGTCATATCCTAAGTGGTATGACAAGCATCAATTATGTTAATTCCACCAAGTGTATGGACATGATGTTGAGCGATGTGTACGCCTGAACCATGAGATTCAGGACCACATTGATGACGAGATTATCTGTCTTAATGGAATGAAACAAAAGTCTAATAAATCTGTAGCCAAGGCTAATAGTGAATTGCAAATTTATATTGATTTGTTTCCCTCTCATTCCACAAATTTGGTAACACAATCTTCTACATCATCTAAGTTAGTTCCATCTGAGTACACAAACATGGTTTCATTCACACGTATCCCTCCTCCTGAAAATTGTAGTGCTTGTGGAACTTGATATGTGCAAATTAGAACTGAAGGTCTACAAGATCATTCATCAACTCACTCTTTTGAATCACACTCTTCCCAAGAAAATCCATAAACGAAGAACAAAACATGTCATCTCTCTCATATAAATAGTCAGTGAACTTTTGTTTGAGCTTCTAAATGAGAGTGACTTACTTGACCTTGCAACTATTGTTATCACCTAAATACACACCCCTACTAAGTTGGAGAACTTAGCTTACTTGGCGAAACATAGAATCCTTTTGAGGTTGTGGGTTACCTAGGACAAAAAGGAACCTCCAGAGAGGGTTGGTTCCCTTGGCTCTATCACCTAATCTAACTAAACTAATACTTTGTTGAGGAAAAGAGTAAGAAGGAAACATGAAAATGAACCTACTTTTCTACTGAGGTAATGCACCAAAAGTTTTTTTCTCAGACCTTGGACTATTGTTTTGACATACAACTAATCAATGTTTCAGCTGCTTATGCACAACATAAGGTTTGACATATCTATGTATAAGTATTTTATTGAAAGGTGTATGTTTCCTACAGTTTTAGAAGGAAGAAAATGTGTTTTTCTTCACAAACTAACACCTATTTGAACTATGACACAAACAATAACCTACATAAAAATATAATTTTTGCTTGAAAATGATGGAAGTAAGACATTCATTTGAGGATTTACACATAAAACTCACAAAAATAACATAAATTACCTCTCTCACACAACTAGAATAGAATCTTTGAAGGCAAAAATGCTTGTTTTATTGATAGAAGATGTGTATACAACAATACATAATCTGAAAATATGTATTTCTTGCTTGATAATGTATTACGAAGAGTTTATTTTTAGTCTAAAAACTGAAAATGTGAGTTACAATACATAGTAAAAGATAAAAAAGAAACTTTTTCAGTTTACAATGTTGTTTTTGAAAAGTGAAAGAACTAAACAAAAATGAGATAAATCTTTATTTTTGTCCATCCTATGCTGGAGGAAAAGTAGGACAACATCCAATGACAATTTAATGACCCCCTTATGACTTGTTGACTCTCCCTTGAACTTTGGGCACTTGAAATTGTCTTCAAATTGCCTTCATCAAGTTTTGACAACTAAAAGCTCCTTGGTGGCGTTGGAGAAGGGAAGTGTTGACCTTTTAAAATGATTTTTTTCTCATATTGTTGCCATAAGACCTCTATATATTTTCCAATCAGCCTTGTATCCACTCTTTGACCCAGCCAAATGCTTGCAGTTGTCCAATCCTTGTTCAAATTTCCTTCTAGATACTCTCCAAGTCACCAAACTACCTCAACTGCCCATCATACTACCATAACTATCATAAATTTGATTCCTACTTTCTCAATTCATCTACAAGATAATAGGGCACAAGTTTTTCAAAAAGTAACTAAAAAATTCTTTGAGATGTGTGAGAGGAAGATTTTGACTTCTTCCAACTACACTTTCATGCTTATCGAAAACCACTTACTCTTGTCAATACACTTCATGACTACCTTGAGTATTATGCATCCATTGTATTCTATTTACTGAGGCATTAGTAGACTACCATCTCCCATGACTATCATTGACTGCACTATGAAAAAATTTCTCTCCTTTTGTCATTTGAAATGCTTCATGATGTCTTCACTAAATTACAATTTTCCCATACTATCTTTGGACCCTTTTCAACTATTACAAAGATTTCACTGTCCTATTTGTCATGCTTAAACTCACTATACTTTTCTAATAATCTTGCACATCTCACTATGATGAATGTCCTTTCTTAAAAACACAAAACAGTGCTATCACTGCCCTATTCATAGACTATATCTACCATTGTTCATTTTAGGCTATTGAAGTTCATTTCAATCTACATCTATCTACTCACCATTGTTGTTGTTCATGAAGTGTATGTATATGCATGTTATGACAATCTACTTGCTCTACAACAGTTCCCCTTTACTACATTTTTATGTACTCTCTTTTATAGGTTCCACTATCCTTCTTGAAACTCACTCATACTACATAGTACATAAAAATGTCACACGTCACTATTCTAATTTCACCGCTTTCCTCTTGATATTATAATCATTCCTCAGTCAAGACACAATAAATAAATTAGGACTGCATGCTACACCTTTCCACCATGTTTTCAACTCTTGTAAATCATCTCAAATCAAGGTTTTTGTTCTAACACTAAAACTTGAGATCTAATGCTATTTTCATGCATATGATTCATTAAGCGTTGTCCTTAAGAATTACTCTTAACTTGGCCTTAAGCATTTCATGAGATGACTGAAACTCACTACATTCCTTGGTATTAGTAGCCCTTTTATCATGAATGATAGACTATATTATCATCTTTCACTTGGTCACAACTCATTATAGATTATCCTTTTGACAATCTTCATGACTATCCCTTCCCTTTGATATGATTGTCATCAACACTTTGATTGGAAACTATCATCTTTGATGTTGCTCACAGTTCCCTATGTTTTGTTTTGACTATCGCTTGTGCTCTTAGATCACTATCACTTGAATTTTTATTGCCTTTGTTCCCCACAAGCAAGCTTGAATATCTTGTCATTATACTTCATGACTATATACTTCGTGCACTACTCTCTGTGCTTATGACTCTCTTAGACCTTTCTTGACTGCAAAAGACAAATTGATATCTCTATGGAAGAAATACCTCCTTTTTTACCCTATTTCCCTTCATGATAATAGAAAATAAGGGTATTGAAGCAAAGACAAACTTAAATTTGTAACTCCAAATAATGTGATAGTTGAAGTTTATTTGCTATGAGCAATCACTGGCTTTTCACTATGAATATTGAATAATACTGCCCCATTATGCAAGCACTGTCCTCTAGCTTATGAAAGACTCTCACCCTTGAAGAAAATCATCTCACTACTATATAAGCAACATGATCAATCACAATAAGCAACATGATCATGCACAATGCCTCTTTGTATCATTCCAATCAACTATTTTTTCAATAGCATAACTTGTAGCTCTAAATCTTCCTAAGAAAGGATACTTATAATCTGTGATAATGTCCTAGGTTTCCATCTGAAAAACAATTCATTTATTTGTCTACTCACTATATTTATAGTCATTTATTTGGATTATTGGCCTTTATGCTTGCATTGTCCACCATCTTGATAGTCATCTTCACCATTTCACTATCTAGGATGATCAAAGTCAAGCTTTGCACATAGTCATTAATGGAAATCAATGTTTTGTTATATATGGTCACTATCCTTGTTCACAGGCCTTCCTTTTCAAATCATTGATACCTCAATCCTGTGCTTAGAAGACCCTTGACTATCCACCTTTTCATTCTTTCCATGAGACAGTGCCTGATCTTAAAAACATAACTAAGTTATACATCTGATCTCCTTTTTTCATCATAATGGTCTCCAACTATTTTGCATGAGAGTTCATTCAACAATATTTTTATTATAGCCATCATCATGTTGATGACCATTGGCATTCCTGATAACTTCTTCAGTGACATTAACCTCTTTCTTTTAAATCACATAAAGGAAACCCACAAAAATCAATACCTCACAGAGGAATCCAACTTATCTGCATTCCAACTCAAGCACTATTTTCTTCTTATTGTGAACTGTCTCTTGTGAGATTGGACTATCCTTTCAATCCATTTTTTAGGTCTCATTTTAGGGGTTTTATGACTTATAATTTTCAAAGAGAGGATGAAGAGGCCAAGATAGAGAGGGGGAGAGATAGAGAGAGGGAGAGATAAAGATGAAAAGGGAAAAGGATAGGAAGATATAGAGGTAGAGATATAGAGATATAGATCTATACATGTGGATCTTAGAACCATGTACTATTAAGCAACCAATATGATAGTTAGAATCTTATTTTATCCACCTATAGTAAGCGCAAAATGAGGACTCCAAATTAGCACAAAATCTAGGCAATTGCTTATTCTCCTATTTATGAAAAGGTGAATCAAAGCTTATCCTATGGATTTTACATCTACAATAGAGGATGATTTTTATAAGGGGTAGCATAAGTCTTGGGTTGAAGTGGTTGACATGGACAACCTTGCTTTATCTTGTTCCTCAATACTTGTTGATGTGGGATATGGAATTTCCATTAGGGTTTTGGATTCCATTTTTTACAAGGTCTCTTTCAAACTTAGAAATTTTCATTTTAAAGCTCCATATGGAAAGGCCTGACATAGATGATTTTTCAAGGTGGGAAAAAATAAAATGAATGTCTTGTGGCCATTTTGAGATCATAAATAGATTGTTAAGGGTTTATTTTTATCTCCTTGTCAAACCTTGGAGATTGTGATAGAACCTTCTTGGATGGCCCATGGTTTATGGGCAAGTTAAGGATTTTTTCATGAAATGATCTTTGAGTTTTGATCTTGAAAAGTGTGGGTGAAACTTCATTAGAGGTTTGGTGCTGGTATCAATTTAATTTTCTAATATTCTAAATCAGGGACCACCGAAGAAAGTTTCGAGAACGATGCAAAAGTCTAGTTCGAGGATTTTGGTGGCTTTGTGGTGGGGGAGGATCAACCCTTCTCCACAAAGGTACTAATCCTCCATAGCCATCCATATTGGTTCTCATTTAATTTCCTCTCCTTAGGGTTATGTTGTTGTTGTGTTCTCAGATTTATGTGGGTTTTGAGTATAGTTAATCTTTATTGTTCTTTGGCCTGAAAGACTGCTTGTTCGTGTGAAGTTCCATGGAGGGGGGTACGGCCCCTCTCGAGTCCTCTAGGGCCATCTCGAAAGATAAGGGAATTAATGCCATTAATCACCCCAAGTCTTTTCATGATGTTGATGCATTTGATTATCTTGTGTGTTTGGAAAGTGAAAAATTTGTGTTTGAGTCTGTAGGTGAAGAAGAAATATCTGGTGCTAATGGAGGGCCGCAAGGTACATATCCTCTTAACACCACTATGATTGTTCTAAATTTTGATATGCTTGATACCATCCATAAAGAAAGGGGTAGGCTCTTCGAGGTCGCAATCTTCATGGTTGCCATCAACCTTGATAATCTCCCCGCTAGGAAATATTTAGATAATTGGTTCAATACTGTCTGGAATAAAAAATTAAGTATTCAAATTTCTTTATGTTGAATGATTCAAAAAGGCTAGTTTTTAATTTATTTCAAAAACCATGATATGCAATTGAAAATTTTGAAAAAGCCCTATTAGAGCATTGAAAAATTTGTATTTAGGGTTCTATCCTAGTCCCTGGAGGAAAATTGTGATGAAATTCTCACACTATCAAGCCCTAGATGGTTGCTAGTTAAAAACATTCCACAAGATATGTGGTATTTTGTCCCTCAAATTGTGGAGCTATTTGAGAATGTGGTCAAGGTCGATAGGCCCAAGGTTACATTGTTAGACTTGAATGTACAGGTTCTTGTGTCCCTCAACTTGGGGGTTGAGATTCATGGGAATATTGGCTTAAAAATAGAGGGTGCTCTCCATATTTTCCAAGTGGAAGTGCTTGGTGGTTTAGGTGCTTTTCATCTTTGTAGGAAAGAAGGGAATTTGAGAAAAAATTACTTGTTGATCCATGGTGGTGGTAGCCATCCTAATTCTAAGGTGCCTAGAGTGAATGGTAGTGTGTCTTCTTCAGTCGTGGAGGCAACAACACTAGGTGATGATAATGTGTCATTCATTGACTCGGGGGTTTCTCCTATTGATTTTTCCCCTTCAACTTCCTCCCTTGAGTCACCTTCATCTTGTCTGTTGTTCCCTTCTGATGTCAACTGATGTCGACCATTCTCTTGCCTTTGCTTCCCTTGTGGCTACCCTTACTCCACCGAGTTGCCAACCCTTGCTCTCCACCCACAACCAATTCTCCCCCTTTTCGGTTGGTTTGCTCATCTCCCCCCACTCTTGCCTTTCTCCTCACCTAACCCTAAAACCAACTCCCTTTCTTGTGCTCCAATAGGTGCTATTAAGAAGAATTCTCAATGGTTATCTCTTGAAAACATCCTGAAGAAGGGTGAAAATTTTAAGAATAACAACCAGAAGAAAATTGTAGTTAAAACTTATGTTAATTATATTATTGTTGATGAAGAAACTATGATTTCTAACACTCAAGAAAATGAAAACTCATCCATGGTTAAGAGCCTAATCTCTACCTATGAGACTAATCAATCCTCCAAGATTCCCTAGGGGCTTGGTGCTAGAAAGGTAAACCCATAAAACAAAGAAGGAACCTCTACCCTTTTTGTCTCAGGAGGGGGTGAGAAGGTCCTCATAGGTAACTGTGGTGGACCCAATTCAACTCCGATTGAGGAAACTCTTGATTCCTTGACTGACATGGTTAGGAAGTGGTCTATGGATAAGACTGAAGCATCCAAAACTATGGTTTCTAATCCAATAAAAATTAGTGAACTTGTAAGCCCTATTGGGAACCTCGATGGTGAGGAGACCCTTGGAAGTGGAGTGGGCCTTCCTAGTGATAAGAGTAAAGGGGACAAATTGAGTGATGTGATGGAATCTTCCTTGGTTGGGGAAGACTGCAAAAAACATTGAGATAAATCTAGAAAATATGAAAGATGTTGTAGTGGAATATGACCCTCATCCTCCTAAGGAGCTTAAGAAAAGAGGTAGGAATAAATGCGGTGCCATAAAAATCTACAAAAGCAGTGTAGGAATTAACAAAGGGAAGAGGAAGAATCTAGTATAGTGTTGGTTGTTCCCTCTCCCAAAAGAATTGAGAATGAAGAGAATGTAATTAAGTACTTTTAAATGTTCAAGAATGCTAAAGAGGCCTCTACCACCAAATGCAATAATGATAGTTAATTGCACCTCTTGGAATGTCAGGGGATTAGAATCCTCTAATAGGAAGTATGTGGTAGGAAGATTTCTCAACTTGGAGCAGAATAAAGATTTTTTTAAATTTTTTTTCTAAGAACTCAAGGTTGTGGGGTTCATGCTTGAGACCAACTTGAAGTTCATTTGGGGAAACTCGATGGTATTGGCCTCCAAACATGAAAAAAGGTAGAGTGGGTGTTGTCATCTGGATGGCTAACAAGTGGAAATCGTATCTCACCAATTTAGGGGTTTCTCCCTGTAATATAGTAGTGTGGGCCACCTTTGAGAGGGGTGATGCCAAATTTGGTATTTTTTCAATCTATGATCCTAATGATTATATTGGTAGGAGTGAGATATGGAAGTGGTTAACTAGACTCCCAGAGGTCCCATGGATTATAGGTGGTGATTTTAAAATGATTGAGAATAGGGAAGATACAAAAGGGGGCATCAATATGGACTAGAAAGGGAATGAAAAAAAATATTGGTATAGAATGAAGAACAAGCTTAATATCCTTGATCCTCTTGAAGGTATGAAGCAAGAAAGAAATGGTGTGTGATTTAATTGGTGTAATGCTCAGAAAGGTGGCAAAAGGATTTATAGCAAATTAAACAAATTCCATGCCAACAAAGATTTCTTCAGTTTTGAACCTATCAATAGAGGGTCAAACAAAGTCTTTGTTTATCCTTATACACTATCAAACCATCATCCAATTAAGGCTAGGATAACCATAAACAATGGTGTTTAAAGATCAGTCCCAAGAATAGGGATAAATTCATCCTTAACACTAGCTTGTTGAGGGACAAAGACTACATTAAGGCTGTAAACACTTTACAGGGTATCAACAGGTGGTTGTTAAAAGAATTTGATCCTATAGAAAGATGGAATCAAAATGTTAAGTATTGAAGGTGTATTTTTCAGATAGTTGGCAAGAAGAAAGAAATCGATATAAGGAGGGAAGAGAACCATCTCCAAGATGAGCTTCTGGTTGTAGAAACAAGGATTCAAGAAAATCATGTGGATGAGCAACTTTGAGGAGATCAATAAAGCCAAATGCTCTATGAGGAAGCTATAGGCGAATTAGATTCAAGGGTTAAAGGTTGGGGCTAAGCTCAATTGGCTGAGCAGTGGGGATAAAGAATCAAAATTCTTCAAATATATTAAGGAAAAAGGCCTGAAAGAGCAAATTGATTAGATTTTCCATAATGATGTGACCCTGTCAAATCAAGAAGACATCTTGCAATAATTCGCACTATTTTACAAAGATCTCTTCAGATATGAAGATAATGGAGAAGGCTACTCGGAAGCTAGAAACAAGCTTAAGAGGTTAATACCTGAAAAAATTTCCA
The DNA here is from genome assembly GCA_007258455.2 of Sequoia sempervirens. Lineage (NCBI taxonomy): Eukaryota > Viridiplantae > Streptophyta > Pinopsida > Cupressales > Cupressaceae > Sequoia > Sequoia sempervirens. The sequence goes on from VDFB02265554.1 coordinate 50,260, forward strand.
AAGAGTACAATGTTCAACTCTCTGCTACTATAACCAAAGAAGAGATCAAAAGAGCAACCCTTTCCATGAGCAATGATAAATCTCCTGGGATAGATGGGCTCCCTGTTGAGTTTTACAAGGTCTTATTGATTGGTATGTGAGGATCTCCATTAGGTCTACATCGATTCCCTTGCCAAAGGGTCATTGGGAACCTGTATTAACCAAGGCCTTATTAAATTGATGCCAAAAGAGGGGGATAAAACCTCAATTAAAAATTGGAGGCCTATCACCCTATTGAATGTTTCTTACAAAGTGCTTGGAAAATTCTTAGCATTAAGACTTACCAAAATCCTCCCCAAGTGCATAAATTCTACTCAAACTGGGTTTATCAAGGGTAGATACACCCTTGAAAACTCGATTACTAGCTGGGAGGCTCTAGACTGGGCCAAGTAGTCTCAACAAAATGTGGCAATGATCCTAGTAGATTTTGAGAAGGCTTATGTCACAGTGGAGTGGTTTTTTCTAAAAATGGCCCTGGAAGCCTTTAGGTTTCCACAAGAATTCTCTAAAATGATTGGTACTCTCCTAAAAGATTCCTTTTCCTTGGTAGAGGTGAATGGGTTCAGGTTTGAAGCTATCTAATTAGAAAGGTCAATTAGGCAGGGATGCCCCATTGCTCCTTCTTTGTTTGTAATTGCTTCTGATGCTCTTCACTACCTACTAAGAGATAATTATGTTTCACCTAAAGTGAAAGGGTCGATGCTACCTGACAATGGTGAACTCTTAAATATTCAGTTTGCTGATGACGCTTCTATTTTTGTGCAACTAGAAGAGAAAAACTTAAACAAGCTAATGACCAAACTTGATTTATTGTGCCTAGCTTCTGGAGCTAGGATCTCAAAGGCTAAGTCCATTTTGTTAGGATGGATTGATACCCCTCCTAACTGGTTTTAAAAGTTTGACCTCCAATGGGGGCCCCCCAAAAATAACTTAGGTATCTCGAGATCCCATTTTCAGTCTCACCCAACCTAAAAGAGATGTGGTAGTGGCTACAAGACAAAATTGATAAGAAACTAGATGGGTGGAATAGGCATTACATGTCTCTTGCTGGTAGGATATAGGTCTGCCAAGATTCTCTCCTCCTACACTTTGCACTTTGCCTCAGTTTGGTTCTCCAATAACTATCAAGTCAATAAGGTTCAAAATAAAATCAAAGATTTTATGTGGATCAGATAGGAAAGGTAAGAAGAAGTTACACTCTATCAAATGGGAATGGTGTTGTATGGAGAAGACTAATGGTGGTTTGGGCCTTAAAGATCTAAAGAGGAATGGTATAGCACTAGCTGCAAAGTGGTTCATCAAGGCCCTATATGGGAATGAACCTTGGAAAGTTCTAATAAAAAACATCTAACAAGCTATCCCCAAACTGGAAAAATCATGGAAGGCACTGCCTTTCAGTGATCTCCTCATCACCAAGTACCCAATAATGCCTACAAGTTCAATGGTTTTCAGAAGTATTTAGAAAGCTTGGGAGTCTATAAGGGATAACTTCAGTAGCCCTCTCTTAACTGATCCTAACAACAACCTGATTCACCCAGGTAGGTCTATTTGGTGGAATTTAGAGCATAATGGGAAACCTCTAGCCTTGTTGCAAGGCTGCTTAGCTAAGAAGTGGAACCAAGATGGCATTGAAACCTTTAGTAACATTATTGAGGATGGATCATTGGTTGGTTGGGATTAGTTTACAGATGACTATGGGTTACCACCCTCTAACTTTAGGACTTACACTCTGTTTTAAAGGAGGCTTGCAAAAGTTGGCTTCCTAATCTCAAAATGGAAAAGTGGAAGGATGAACCAATTGATATCCCATGGAAGGGTACTCTCCCTTTGCAGGAGGTCAAAACTAAGATTATGTATAAATAAATTCTTAACTCTTGCACCCCCATTAAGTATCTTAACAAGGCCTAGAGGACTAACCTTGAGAATAAAGATTGGAAAAAGCATTTTCTTTTCGATGGCACAATGGGATAGATGCAAAAAAAGCTTGTTTTAGATGGCTTGTTTTACTGCAAAAGGTTCCTTTCATACTGCTATTGATATTTGTGAAATTTGCAAGGTACCTAAAACTGTTTATCATATTTTCTTTGAATGTTTTTATGCTAATGAAATTTGGAAAAAATATATTCTTATGGGTTTTGATAAAAATCTGAGTAAATAATTACAATTGTTTTGGTTTCTACTTAGACTAAAATCATGTGGGTTATATGGAAGGCAATAAATGAGGACAAATATGTGGGGTTCAGAGGATACTGACTGAGTCAAATAAAAGACTCACGTTCTTCAATGTTGCATTGTAGATTGTTGCCACCATGGAGATCGTGGAGAGCAAGTTCCTAAATTTTCTCAAAGATGGAGTGGTACTCATTCACCAAAAAGAAATCATGTATGGGCATTCATGGCAACATGGGCAACCCAATCTGGCAGTGTTTATGCAGGAACTAGAGGCATTTAAGGAAGAATTCAAAGAGCAAATTAAAAAAGGAAAAAATGTCAAAGAAGACAAAGACCTCAATTGTTCACCAATTCCAACTATGAGATTGAAGAAGGTTTTTCCAATGAGGAACTTGAATCCATCAACACCCTGGTTAATTGGGGATCCTTAGATGATTGCAACAAGAGCATGAACTTGAGAAATGAAAGATAATGTTGTTTATAGTCTAATATATTTTGTAATATGTGTATTTTGCTGTCCACAGTCTACAATCTATATGTGTATAATTTGTCTCATGCATATATGCATGGTTTTGTACTATATGGTTGATCATACATGAACATCTATGACACTATATTGTTGATCATATGCTATAGCATGATGTAACCATTGTTGTACTGTGCTTAACCTATTATTAATACAAAAAAAAGTGTGGGTGAAGATTCCAATCTTGCCTTTGTAATATTAGAAGGAAAAGGTTCTAAAAGGTAGAGCTTCTATTATTGGCCAGTTCATTTTCTTTGTTCCAATGGCCAATTCAAGGAAGCGTTTAAATTTTATAGATTTTATATGTTTTCTAGCATTGTTGAGAAGCTCTTCCTTCTTCTATCACCTTATCTTCAAAATTAGATGATTAGGATCAAATTATTATCTATGAGGAATTTGTGGTTATGTTGATTATGTTACGTGGTTAGCTACTCTTCCTTCAGGTGCTTAGCCAATAGGAAGGAGAGAAAGCAATTTTTTTTAGAAGAAAAAATATCTAGAGTTGTCCAATAATCCTCAATATGAATTAGTTACATTTTTGGACATTATTGTTACCATTGAGGACTTTTTTGCACTAGAATTAGGTGTTTTAAGTAGGGACCAACCCCTAGTTAGGTTGGACTAGTATCCAAAGCCTCATAAAAAAGCCAACAACCCTTATGGTGAATGCCAACATATGCCCTTAGGTCCTTCTCTAAAGGAAAATAGGATTATATTTATAGATGGGAGTTGGCTTAGTCATCCTATAACTATTTCTATGAAAGGGTTGGTCCCTAAAAAGGAAATTCAATGAGAAAAGAAAATTGGCAATCTATTTCTACAAATGGAAATGAAGGTTTACCAACGAAGAAGGAAAATATCTTGAAGGATTTGTCTAATGGAGTTGTTGAATGCCCCATAGAACAATTTTATTTCAAACCACCTTGAGTTTGTTGATCTTTGTGGTCTATGTGCACTATATGCTTGTTGTTAGTTGTGCTTAGTTCCTCTAGTTGATATATAGTTTATCTATTATTGTTTTGTAGCGGTAAGACTTCTAGTTCCTTGTTGCTCTTTGTTATTGGTTTGGACTTCTTTCTTTGATCTTACTTATTTGTTAAAAGGGTTAGGGCTCCTTAAAAAATCCTACCTTTATCTATTATATAAAAATATTAATTTTTTAATAAAATAATTAAAAAAAATAGCTAGTTACATTATCTCTCTTTTTTAACCCAAGGCATTTGTACCTTGTAAAAAAACCTTTTGATATAATATGACCCCTAAATAAGATCATTTTTATGAATAAAATATTAGAGTTTCTATAGTAATTTAATTCATTTAATTCAAAATAAAACATAACTCTATACTACTTACAATTTAGTTTGGAAGGTTGCTCTAAGAGTCGCAACCATGCACTAACTAAGTTTTGCGCTTGCAAATTGCAAGTCAAATTGCTTAGAGCAATTCATTTGCTTGGTTATTTAGTGAAAGACCTGGAGTGTTGGCTTATAACTACACTGATTTATCAATTGCATTCAACACAATAATATGAAATTTCTTAATCCATTTCAACTTGTGAATTCTTTTCTACGATTTACCTTTACAAAATTATTATTAAATTAATTATTTAACAATTTATTTTCAATTGTTTCAAAAAAGACATAAATTCAATATAATAATTTGAAAAAGAGATTATATCTTGATCACTCTCAAAGAACAATACAACGACAATACAAAACTGCATATGAAATTCCTTCTCTTTTCTAAATGCAATATTTCATCTAAACAAAATTACAAACAAACTCCCTACAAACTTCCAAAACCACAACAAATGTAATCTTTCATTTGAAAAAAAATAAAATTCATGAACATATCAAATCATAATAATAATCTAAAACAAATACTAACCACTAGCTAACACTTAATTTTTACTCTGAAAATTATTATCATTATCTTTATTTTTATTCTAACTTTTTTCTTTTCTTTTAACTCTCCTGTTTAAATTGCACTTGTCACACCATTACCTCACCTGTCATAATTGCTTAGTTGGCTTTAAGAACACGGAATATCTGCTTCCATTTCTTTTCTCCTTACATCATTATAATGAATGTCAACTTCATTAAGTCGTATAATAAGGAATGGCAGCTTCATTGAATTACAAAAATGACTTGAGTTTGTAGAGTCAGAAAGATGCTTTGAATCCTTGTGTTACCCATTTTCATTTAAATGGTTAGATGGGCCAACACAGTGGATATGCCTTGAGGAAGACAGCAGATTTTTAAAGAAATAAATGTGCATTTCCAATAAGAGTTATTTTTCTTCAATGTGAGCAATAAATAGTTGAGAGGGATAAGAGTTCTTTTTTAAATGTGAGTTATAAATGAGCGAGAAGGATAAGAGGTTTTTTCTCAATGTGAGCTATAAATGAGCACGGAATATATTAGTTCTTTCTTAATGTGGACAATAAATGGTCGAGACGGATAATTTTTAATTAATTTTATGATGTTTACTGAAAGTTGCTGTAATTTTTTTTTATATAATATTTTAATAAATATTGAAAGTCATAAGAAAAGTAAAATGAATAGAGAAGACTCACCTAAAATTATCTTTTTAAAATAATTTATGTAATTTTTTCATTTTCAATATATTTATTATACAATCTAACTACATATATTAGATAAAATTTATCATATACAAATTTTAATTAATAAATAATTTATTATAATTTTTTTTAATAATCATAGTTAATATATTTTTTAATTTTTATTTATAAGTGGTTAAATTCAATTTAATAGGTCACCGTATCTTATATTTCTAAGATAATCTCATACTTGTAATTCAGCAATTTCATATTATATTACTTTAATCTCATGCTTGTAATTGAACAATCTCATAGTATATTACTTTATATTATAGAATGTTTATTGAGAAAAAAAACATTTATATTTAAGAACCATATAATAATTAAGAAATAATTTAAATGATTATTTTATATATCAAAATTAGTATGTGAGTTGATTTTTGAAAAGCATATTATTAATTAAATATTATTATTTTAATATTTAATAATATTTTATTTATATATTAATAATTAGATTTTTTTATTAATTTGTACATAGTATTGGTATTTATGGTATTTTAGTTGCTACTTCTATAATTGATTGTATTTAGAAATTTGTACAAGTCAATCTAATTAATGATTTTACTAAGGATTCACAAGAAGTTGAAGTTGACCTAGCAAATGTAAAATCTGATGTTTTGAGCTTCTTTGGTATTTGTTCTCTTTAATTTTTTGTTATTTTAGTTTTCTTTAGAAACCATCTAATTTCTATGATCAATTTACACATTTATTTATAAATTTAATTTATTTTTAAAATATATATTTATTTGAATTTTAAATAATTATAATATAACATTTAATTGATATTGTAGATAATGTTATATCCAATATAAATTTAGAGAATTTAACTGTCGTCATAAAAGATTTTTTGAATTCAAAAATTAAAATCTTAAAAAATACAAATCAAATTATTAGCACACAAATTAACCAAATATTTATAATAATTAGAATTGCCAGTCACTCATTGCTATTAACATTCTCCTTATGAAAATATTATAACTTGTAGTAAAAAATGTTTTGGGGGTGCGAATTACATGATGGAACCTGCAAATTTTTTATACATTCCATCTCAAAATCTTGTCACATTTTGAATACTAGGTTGGTATATGAAGGCTTAGGGCTTTGCTTCTCATCACTGTTGTAGGGTTTTGTAATATCTTGAACCCTTCCTTAAAGTGCCCTCAAGTTTTTGTTTATGCTAAGGTTCTAATTTATCGTTGACCTTTTGTTGCCCATTCCTGGTCATATTAAAACATCTTATGTCATTAATGGTCGTGGGGTAATCGGTCCCTCATGCCTAAGTCAGAGTTTCATTTTTATTTTTATATAAGGTTGAATTAAGGGCCTTTTTGGGCTTTACATCCTTTGCATTTTATGACTTAGATGCTTTTGAGCCCCTTTTCTCGCATTGTCCTAGAGGGTCCCCTTCATTAGAACAACTTGTGGGCGCGTGCTTAAAAGTTTTCACTTAAGTCTCGACGACCACCTTTCCTTATCGCTTATCGCAAATTTCTTCTAGAGTGTGTTTTGAATTAATGATAAGTGACGAGCAGTATTGTTTTAGCTTCGCTCATCACAGATAGCTTTGAGAGATCTTAATATGAAATAGCGATAAGCAATGTTCTTGCTTCTCCTTGTATTGTTGAAGATTCACCTATCGCTAATGGCTTTTGAGCCTTGAATATTGTATTAGCGATTAGTGATGACCTCCGAGCCTATTGTTTTTCCTTCATCGCTCATCGTGGATGGTGATATAATAGTAAGTTTTCAAATAGCAATGATCGATATGTGGTATCTCATGTGTTTCACACATCACAGATTGGTTTTGAATGCCAAGTTTTGTATTAGCGATACACAATGCAAATCGCTGGGATCTCTCATCGCTAATTTCTTGCAAACTTTATGAGGAGAATTAACGATAAGTGATGGCCTTGGTGCTTTTCTATTTTCTTTTATCGCTCATCATGGATTCATTCCAAATCTTAAGTTTCAAAATAGCGATGAGCGATGGAGTTATATGTTCAAGTTTCTTTCGCTAATTTCAATAGATCTTATGTGTGATGTCTTTTGTATCATTGATTCTCATGCAGGTGCACATGTCTTAATCTGGCCTCTTCGCCTTATCTCTTGTCGCTGATGAGATCCAAAGTTCGAAGTTAAATTAGCAATGTGTGATGGGAAAATGAACGTGATCGAGATGGGCCATATTTTCAAGGGCTAAGATTTCATCGCTTGGATGATTGCATCGCTGATAGAACTAGTAAAGGATGAAATATGTCAGTGATAAGCGACGACTATTGAATGAATAGGCAATGTGGCAGTATCCTGAGGACATCGTATAAAGCAAAGAAGAAAGTAGCGAGGCGAATTGAGAACCATTGATATGGTTTTAAAATAGAGTGATCAATGGCTAGGGTTTGAACGTGAACGACTAAATGTTAGTTCACTCGCGTGAACTTACTATCAAACATTAATGGTAGCATTCCCATCTCTCGGCCATAAAGAAGGTAGATACCTGGTTGGTCACACATTTGGAGTTGCTTGGAAGTAGAGAGGAATACCAGAAGCTGAAGAAATTATGCAGGAAGCTCTAGTGAATTTTTACAGTAGCAAATGTGTTGATCGTTCACGTGGGTAAGCAAATTGTATATCTTCTCCTAGCTGAAATACTAAATTGCACTATTCTAGAAAGGTGATAGGGAATTGGGGAGATAGTTTGCTTGCCTATTTATAATATCCTCAATTCAGTGATAAATATTAAGTCAAATTGGGAAATATTTTGTTTTATAAGTGGTCCTAAGTTGAGTTTTTGTACCTGAGAGGGTCTTTTCGATTCCAAGAAATTGTAAACCCTAGTTCTCCTACATTGCAAACATGAGTGAACCAGAGTTTAGTGAATCCGGTATTAGACCTGAGAGGAAACCAAAACAAAAAAAGGGTTAAAAGGCTTAAAACTCAAGATGTTTCATCTTGAGGTTAAGCCAAAACCACCTACAGTATCTAACCCTACACCAAGTACTCCTGCAACATCTACTAGGTCCAGAAGTGCAAAGAAGGAAAATGAAAGGTTTATGCAGGAGGCCTCTGGAGATATAAAGGAAGGAGGGTCATGAATTGGCAAGAGACCTACGGTTCAAGTTGTCATGACCACCGGGTTAATTGATGGTGCCGGTGAAATTGGTGAGTTGGCCTAGCCTTAGAGTGGGTGGAAACTATTCTGGTATGCTTTTAACATGCAGTATTCTAGTAAGCCTACATGTTACTTATGGGGGCTAAACCTTGGAAAGCTGGTGGTGCTGAATGTGTTTGTAGAGGTGGACTTGATGATGGAACTGGCCAGGCACTATCATCCCATTGATAGAAAAATCAGGAGTGAAAATGGTGATGTGATCCTTGAAGTGACAAAGGACAAGATTGTGGAGATATTTGGGTTAAATCCCAATTATACTGTGAAATTTAAGCATGCAGAGCTATATATTGAATATGAGAATAATAGATTTGCATACAAAAATAGATTGCTTGTTCGACATAGAAAGAGTAAGGAGATATTTCTCCCTAAGGATGTTGAGCCTTTTGAATGTGAGGAGTTTGTGGATTATTTCAAGAACACTTACTACTACCTAAATCAAGTGTTGGCCCAAAATTTTGAGGTGAGGATAGCCCCTGACTTATTGGTAATAGTGGTAGATATACAAGCTCATAATCAAAACACTAGTTTTGATTATGCCAACTATGTTGTTGAACAAATGCATCAAGATGTCCTCACTTTAAAGGAGGTTCTCCCTTTTCATTTCCCTCATTATTCTTTGCTAATGCACATGCTCTTATTTGAGGGTGATTATGGTTGGAAAAGGAAGTTGAAATTGAGATTAAGAGATAATGAGAATAATGTTTTTCCTATACAAATGTGGACACACATTTGGGATCAGGATTGTCCCAATTCCAATTATCTCATGTTTGCTAATATTATAAGGTTTGGTATCCTAGAAGTGTTGGGTGTAGCACCTATTCATAGGATTTTTCCAATAATTAGAAGTATCATGCACCCAAAAGATATACCAGGATCAAATGCAACACATAATTGGGCAGATTGATTTCTCCATTCAGAATATACTCTGATTAGAGCCTATGGGGCTAAGGTGGAACCTCATTATTTTCCCCTATATATCTCTGATAGATTGGACTTTATGGAACTCATGTGGAAGATTGATGTTATGGACTATGAAATGTTCACGAAGCCCAAGAAGGGTACTGTGGTGAATCCCTAATGCACTTTTGCTTACTTCAAAGTTACTGCCCCTGAGGGGTATGAAAAGTTTGGGATCATGGTGAATAATCTTAGATTGTCTATTGATGAGGTTAGGATTTTTTACCCATAAAAGTTTGTGTATGGAAAGAGAAGGGATAAAAACTTATCAATAATACATCATCAATTCTTGTACAAGGATGATGTATTGAGAAACTTAACAAGTGATGAGGCTATCATATCTAGAAAGAAGGAATGGACATCCATAATGGACATTGAAGAGAGTATCATGAAAAGGAATGCCTTTTATGTAACTCCATATGATGTAATTGCATACCCTTTTGAAAGAGCTTTCACAAAGCTAAGGTATTATCAAAATGGTGATTTTAAGGTGAAGGTGAAGGAGGCTGTTGATAAAGCACATGCTCTCCTAGAACAACAACCACAAGCTATGTATATCCCAAAGTAGTCTACAAATGTTCAAGAAGTTAGGGAGGAACAAATGGTAGAGCATGTGCCAGGAGATGAGGAGGTGGAGAAGAAATTTCCTCCCCCTAATATTGAAGAAACCTTTAGTTTAGAAGTTCCCCCTGATAGAATTTTCAAGTGGCAATATGATAAGGAAAGTGATGATGATCCCAAGATCAAGGAATGTGATGAATTCTTTACAAATGATAAGTTTGTGCAATCAAAGGAATTTTTGGAATTTATAATTCAATAGAGAAGTAAAGAGATAAAGGAAAGGCTTGAACTAGCTCGGGCTAGTGTTGAGCCTTCTCAATAGGAAGAAGTTGAGAAAGTAACTTGGAAGAAAAGATCAAAGTTGAAATTGTAGCTATTACTCCCACTGAGGCTAGGAAAATTGTCACAGATAGTGGAATCATGTTGTTACCAGGATGCACTATCACCTTAGATATAGCATATGACGCAGTAAGAAGAGACCCTCAGGCTTCAATATCTAAGGAGTAGTTTGAGGATAAGGTGTTTGGATCCGAATATAGTCCAAAGTTACACACTCTTGCAATTTGGTCTATGACACTTAATACTGGAAAGCATGAGGTTGCTAGACCTATTGAAGAGGTTATAGGTTCCTTGGTGGTAAAAAGAGACACATATATAAATCCTGTCCAAGTAGCTAAGTAAACTGCTCATACTACAATGCTCAATGTGGACACTGCACAAATTTCTTAGAAAAAAATATGATTCTCTAGTGAAGGAATACAATAAGGCCTTGGATGAGATAAACAAGATGAGGGCCACTGTTTAGGATAGTTAGTCAGTAAGGACACTATCCCTTCCATCCTTTTCTTCCTTAGACTTGTCTACACAGGATAGGGAAACCTTGGCCTTGAGAATTAAAGATTTGAATGATCAGCTGAGTACTGAAAAGGAAAATGTCAAGAAGGCTAAACTTGAAATTGCTAAGGTGGCAAATGAGATATTTGAGGATGTATTGAAGCATAGGGTGACCAAGTTGGTTAACAAGGCTGATGATATTTGGGCTACCTATAAAAATATTCATGAAGCAAACACAAAGTATATGTAGGCACAAGAAGCCTTCAAGAATGAATGGAGTAACTAGAGTACTAGGGTGGGTACTTTAAGAGAAATGATACCCAGGATGAAGGAGGATCCCGAGGCACCTACTAGCATCCTTGAAATCTTGCAAAATATTGATTCGGTTAATGAGATAACCATCTTTCATGGAAAGCTAGGTATGCAGCTCCAAAGTAAGCTGAAGTTATTTAAAGAGATGGAGGAACATGGTATGCCTCGGGTATTGAGTCCTAAAGGTGAGTTGCAACCATTTGAAACTTGGAAGAAGGATCTAGGAGGAATGCTTGTAGCAGCTATGATGGCATTGACTGTCTCTGACTACATCCTGTTGAATCAAATATTGATACAATGGTGGAGATTGAAACAAAGATGGACATTTTTTGTTAAAGAGGCTAGGGCCTTAATTGATGCTAGATACTCTATAGTACTAAGGTGCAAAGTTTATTGAATGTGAAGTGGCCAACTGAAGAAGAGTACAACACCTAGTTAGAAAAGTACACTGAATGAATCTGTGTGGGGATAGATAATGGACAAGGTGAATAATGGATGGGAGAAAAATAATACATAGCCTAAATATAGTGCAGATTAGGCTTTTGGTAAAAAATTGCAAAATATTATTCTCTCCTCAACTCATAATGGTTGGCATAAAGTGCTGATGTGGATAAATCAATTTTGTCTTTTTATCTGCTTTCCATGTTTTGTAATTTTACTGACTAGATTTCTTGTGGGGGACACTTTTTGAGCACGTGGGAAATATTTTGAAGCTATTGTAAAAAATGAATGATTCCTTTCTGAAGTGGGACCAGATTTCTACAACAAGTGAGGGTTAATTTTGCCTCATGTTTATTTTCACCACCTGAAGGGTTGAGTGTAACTGAAAAAGGAATATTTGATATAGCAGTCCAATGAGGTTTTGACATGTGTGCTTCCTAGCCTAAGGCTTGTTTTTCTCTTTCATCTCTATAAGAAATAATTCAGGGCCAGAAGCAGTGGTTCATTGAAAATTGAATTAACACAGTGAATTATAATAGGAATACAAAGCATGTTTTGTGTTTTGTCTTAAGTTCATAGTTTATTGTCTTGTATGTAATTTTGATAATAGTATAGCAAATACAATACAGAGTGATACCAATTTCATGGCTATTATCTCCCCTTGTGCTCATTTTATGAGTTATGAATGAAAGAAATCAAGGATTCTTTTATTTGTCTCTGTTGTTTCTCAATGGATGTTTAATTTCATTCCTGCTTATTAGTTCAATGAATTAGTATAAATGCTCGGGTGAGGTTATTAACTTATAAAAATTAGGTACTAGGATAGTTGTAAGCAGTAATAATCATGAATGTTATAAGGGAATGTTGTAATGTAGTGTTTCTTAAGACTATATGTGCTATTGTTTAGTTGTTATCTGGTCATATAGGTTTATATTGACTCTGTGCTTGTGATAAGGAACTGGTTCATGCACATTATTCATAATTCAGTTTTTGGGTTGATTCGTCAGCTAATCGCCTTTATTTTATAAACTTTCAAATGGATACCATTGTAAATTTTTTGTGTTGAGTTTCATCTTTTCATGCTCTAAGTGTAGGATATCAGTAAATGAGTTGCAAACTTGTTTGATATGCTACGTAGTTGAGTGATTTTATGAGAATTATCTGTTATTGACCATGTATCTGAGTAGTAGTCATACAAATTCCTGAGTATACATTGTGGGATCACCCTCCCGGGTTTAACAAAGCCCAAAGTGTAGGAGTAGAAGTCTTATAAATTTTACTCATTCGTTGGCCAATCCCTTTGAAGTACTAAGTATTGGAAATGGAAAAGTCCATAGGTATTTTTGAAGATTAGTTTGGTTCTTAAAAGATAACCAACATTACACATGAAAATATAGTAACTTTCACTAATTTTATAATACTTCTTATTAGTTCCTATCATGGAACTATAGTGAGAGGGGTATTTTATAACTGGTGATTAAATTGTCTAGTTTACACCAATCAAAAACATGAAAATATTGTTAAAAAAAAATTGTTTTAAAGTTTCAAATATTTTAATTGTTCAAATTGATCATTTTTTAAACATAATAACATAATAAATAATTTTTCTCTATTGTGATTGGACAAATTATTCTTCTCCAAAAAAAAAGAGGCAAAAAACCTACAATAAGACTAAATCAAGTGACATCTAGCTTCCTATTTGACGGGTTTTTCTCCTATTATTGAAGGCGGTTTCTTCCTCAAATAAAAAGCACCAAATATTTTCTTGTTCTGAGATAAGCACTATTTTAAATCCTAGGAAATCATTGAGTTAACGAAATATTCTACATTTTCCTTCATATGGACATTTAACAAGATTCAGGTGGATGTAAATAGCCTACCAAAATTCATATTTATTGTTGTTAAATGAATTTTCATTATATACATATATGGAATTGATTAAAATATATATATTTTTAATTATAAATATTTTGGAGAACATATTCTAGATATTTTTATCCTATAATTATGTGGTAGGAAGATTTCTCAACCTGGAGCAGAATAAATATTTTATTTTTTTGCAAGAACTCAAGGCTGTGGGGTTCATGCTTGAAACTAACTTGAAGTTCATTTGGGGAAACTCAATGGTCTTGGCCTCCAAACATGAAAAAGGTAGAGGGGGTGTTGTCATATTGATGGTTAACAAGTGGAAACCGTATCTCACCAATTCAGGGGTTTCTCCCTATAATATAGTAGTTTGGGCCACCTTTGAGAGGGGTGATGCCAAATTTGGTATTTGTTCAATCTAAGCTCCTAATGATTATCTTGGTAGGAGTGAGCTATGGAACTGGTTAACTAGACTCCCAGAGGTCCCATGGATTATAGGCGGTGATTTTAACATGATTAAGAATAGGGAAGATAAAAAATGGGGCATCAATATGGACTGGAAAGGGAATGAAAAATATTATTGGTACATAATGAAGAACAAGCTTAATATCCATGATCATCTTGAAGGTATGAAGCAAGAAATCAATGGTGTGTGGTTTACTTAGTGTAATGCTCAAAAAGGTGGCAAAAGGATTTATAGCAGATTAGACAGATTCTATGCCAACAGAGATTTCTTCAATTTTGAACCTATCAATGGAGGGAACAAAGTATTGGTTTATCCTTATACACTATCAGACCATCATCCAATTAAGGCTAGGATAACCATAAAAAATGGTGTTAAAATATCAATCCCAAGAATAGGGAAAAATTTATCCTTAACACTAGCTTGTTGAGGGACAAAGACTGCATTGAGGCTATAAACACTTTGTGGGGTATCAATAAGTAGTTGTTAAAAGACTCTAATCCTATAGAAAGATTGAATCAAAATGTTAAGTCTTGGAGGTGTATTTTTTACACAGTTAGCAAGAAGAAAGCAATGTATAGAAGGAGGGAAGAGAACCATCTCCAAGATGAGCTTCTGGCTACAGAAACAAGGATTCAAGAAAATCATGTGGATGAGCAACTCTATGAGAAGCTCAATAAAGCTAAATGCTCTATGAGGAAGCTACAAGCTAATAAGATTCAAGGGTTAAAGGTTGGGGCTAAGATCAATTGGATTAGCAATGGGGATAAAGGATCAAAATCATTCTTCAAATATATTAAGGAAAAAGGCCTAAAAGAGCAAATTGATCAGATTTTCCATAATGGTGTGACCCTCTCAAATCAAGAAGACATCTTGCAACATTTCTCACTATTTTACAAAGATCTCTCATATTTGAAGACAACGGAGAAGGCTGCTTGGAAGCTAGAAACAAACTTAAGAGGTTAATACCTAAATTTTTTTCCAAAGGGGACAGTGTTCAACTCTCTACTACTATAACTAAAGAAGAGATCAAAAGAGAAATCCTTTCCATGAGCAATGATAAATCTCTTGGGATAGATGGGCTCCCTATTGATTTTTACAAGGTCTTATTGATTGGATATGTGAGGATCTCCATTGGGTCTACATCAATGCCCTTGCCAAAGGGTAATTGGGACCCTGTATTAACCAAGACCTTATTAAATTGTTGCCAAAAAAGGGGGATAAAACCTTGATTAAAAACTAGAGGCCTATTACCTTGCTGAATGTTTCTTACAAAGTTCTTGGAAAAGTCTTAGCATTAAAACTTACCAACATCCTCCCCAAGTTCATAAAATCTACTCAAATTGGGTTTATCAAGGACAAATACATCCTTGAAATCTTGATTACTAGCTGGGAGGCTCTAGACTAGTCCAAGCGGTCTCAAAAAAATGTGGCAAATCTCCTACTGGATTTTGAGAAGGCTTATGTTAGAGTGGAGTGGTCTTTTCTAAAAATGGCCCTGGTTTCCACAAGAATTCTCTAAAATGATTGGTACTCTCCTAAAACATTCCTCTACCTTGGTAGAAGTGAATGGGTTCAGGTTTGAAGCTATCCAATTGGAAAGGTCAATTAGGTAGGGATGCCCCATTGCTCCTTTGTTTGTAATTGCTTTTGATGCTCTTCACTACCTACTAAGAGATAATTATGTTTCACCTAAAGTGAAAGGGTTGATGCTACCTGACAATGGTGAAATCCTAAATATTCAGTTTGTTGATGACACTTCTATTTTTGTGGAACTGGAAGAGATAAACTTAAACAAGCTAATGACCAAACTTGATATATTATGCTTAGCTTTTGGAGCTAGGATCTCAAAGGCTAAGTCCATTTTGTTAGGATGGATTGATACCCCTCCTAATTGGTTGCAAAAGTTTGACCTCCAATGGGGGTTCCCCCAAAAATAGGTTAGGTATCTCGAGATCCAATTTTCAGTCTCACCCAACCTAAAAGAGATGTGGTAGTGGATAAAATCCAAAATTGAGAAGAAAATAGATGGTTGGAATAGGAATTACCTGTCTCTTGCTGGTAGGATATATGTTTTCCAAAATATTCTCTCCTCCTACAATTTGTACTTTGCCTCAGTTTGGTTCTTCAATAGCTATCAAGTCAATAAGGTTCAAAAGAAAATCAAAGGTTTTCTATGGTCAGATAGGAAAGGTAAGAAGAAGTTACATTTTATCAAATGGGAATGGTGTTGTATGAAGAAGAATAATGGTGGTTTGGGCCTTAAAGATCTAAAGAGGCATGGTATAGCACTAGCTACAACGTGGGCCATCAAGGCCCTAGATGGGAATGAACCTTGGAAAGTTATAATAAGAAATAACATCTAACAAGCTATCCCCAAACTAGAAAAATCATGGAAGGCACTGCCTTTTAGCAATCTCCTCATCACCAAGTACCCAATAGTGCCTGCAAGTTCACTAGTTTTTAGAAGTATTTGGAAAGCTTGGGAGTCTATAAATGATAACTTCAATAGCCCTCTCTTAACTGGCCCTAACAACAACCTGATTCACCTAGGTAGGTCTATTTGGTGGAATTTATAGCATAATGGGAAACCTCTGGCCTTGTTGCAAGGTTGCTTAGCTAAGAAGTGGAACCAAGATGGCATTAAAACCTTCAGTAACATTATCAAGGATGGATCATTGGTTGGTTGGGATCAGTTGAGAGATGGCTATGGGTTACCACCCTCTAACTTTAGGACTTACTCTATTTTAAAGGAGGCTTTCAAAAGTTGGATTCCTAATCTCAAAATGGAAAAGTGGAAGGATGAACCAATTGATATCCCGCGAAAGGGTACTCTCCCTTTGCAGGAGGTCAAAACTAAGATTATGTATAAAGAAATTCTTAACTCTTGCACCCCGACTGAGTATCTTAACAAGGCCTAGAGGACTAACCTTGAGAATAAAGATTGCAAAAGGGCATTTTGTTTTTAGTGGTACAATGGGATAGATGCAAAAAAAGCTTGTTTTACTGCAAAAGGTTCCTTTCAAACTAAAAAATACTACTATTGATATTTGTGAAATTTGCAGGGTACCTGAAACTGTTTATCATATTTTCTTTGAATGTTTTTATGCTAATGAACTCTAGAAGAAAGATATTCTTATGGGTTTTGTTAAAAAATTGAGTAAAGAATTACAATTGTTTTGGTTTCTATTTATGACTGAAATCATGTGGGTTATATGGAAGGCAATAAATGAGGACAAATATAATGGGGTTCAAAGGATACTTACTGAGTCAAATACAAGACTCACATTCTTTAATGTTGCATTGCAGGTTGTTGCCACCATGGAGATTGTGGAGAGAAAGTTCCTAAATTTGCTCAAAGATGGAGTGGTACTCATTCACCAAAAAGAAATAATGTATGGGCATTCATGGAAATAGGGGCAACCCAATCTGCCAGTGTTTATGCAAGCACTAGAGGCATTTAAAGAAGAATTCAAAGAGTAAATTAAAAAAGGAAAAAATGTCAAAGAAGGCAGAGACCTCAACTATTCACCAATTCCAACTATGAGATTGAAGAATTTTTTTCCAATGAGGAACTTGAAGCCATCAACACCTTGGTTAAATCTAGGGATCCTTAGATGATTGCAACAAGACCAAAAACCTGGGAAATGAAAGATAATGTTGTTTACAGTCTAATATTTTTGTAATATGTGTGTTTTGTTGTCCACAGTCTACAATCTATATGTGTATAATTCATCTCATGCATAGATGCATGGTGTTGTACTATATGGATGATACTATATAGCTGATCATATATGAACATCTATGACACTATATGGTTGATATATGCTATAGCATGATGTAACCACATTGTACTGTGCTTAACCTATTATTAATACAAAAAAAAGTGTGGGTGAAGATTCCAAGCTTGCATTTGTAATATTAGGAGGAAAAGGTTCTAAAAGGTAGAGCTTCTATTATTGGTCAGTTCATTTTCTTTGATCCAATGACCATTTCAAGGAAGTGTTTAAATTTTTATAGATTTTATGTGTTTTCTAGCATTGCTAAGAAGCTCTTCCTTCTTCTATCACCTTATCTTCAAAATTAGGTGATTAGGATCAAATTATTATGTATGAGGAATTTGTGGTTATGTTGATTATGTTAGATGGTTGGCTACTCTTCCTTTGGATGCTTAGCCAATAGGAAGGAGAGAAAGCAATTTTTTTAGAATAAAAATATCTAGAGTCATCCAATAATCCTCAATATGAATTAGTTACATTTTTGGACATTATTGTTACCATTGAGGACTTTTTTGCACTAGAATTAGGTGTTTTTAGTAGGGACAAACCCCTAGTTAGGTTGGACTAGTATCCAAAGCCTCGTGAAAAATCCAACAACCCTTATGGTGAAAGCCAACATATGCCCTTAGGTCCTTCTCTAAAGGAAAATAGGATTATATTTATAGATGGGAGTTGGCTTAGTCATCCTATAACTATTTCTATGAAAGGGTTGGTCCTTAAAAAGGAAATTCAACGAGAAAAGAAAATTGGAAAATCTATTTCTACAAATGGAAATGAAGGTTACCAACCAAGAAGGAAAATATCTTGAAGGATTTGTCCAATGGAGTTGTTCAATGCCCCATAGAACAATTTTATTTCAAACCACCTTGAGTTTGTTGATATTTGTGGTCTATGGACTATGTGCTTGTTGTTAGTTGTTCTTAGTTCCCTTGGTTGATATATTGTTTGTCTATTATTGTTTTGTAGTAGTAAGGCTACTAGTTCCTTGTTTCTCTTTGTTATTCGGTTGGACTTATTTCTTTAATCTTGCTTATTTGTTACAAGGGTTAGGGACCCTCCAAAAATCCTACCTTTACCCTTTATAAAAAAAATGTTTTTTTTTTATTAAAATAATTAAAAATTAGCTAGTTACATTATCTATTTCTTTACCCAAGGCATTTGTACTTTGTTAAAAATAATTTTTGGTATAATATGAGATGGGCATGACCCCTAAATAAGATCACTTTTATCAATAAAATATTAGACTTTCTAGAGGTAATTTAATTCATTTAATTCAAAATAAAACATAATTCTATATACTAGTTACAACTTAGTTTGGAAGGTTGCTCTAAGAGTCGTAGCCATGTACCAACTAGGTTTTGTGCTTGCAAACTGCAAACTAGTCAAGTCAAATTGTTTAGAACAATCCATTTGCTTGGTTATTTAATGAAAGCCCTTGGAGCGTTGGGTTATAACTACATTGATTTATCAATTGCATTCAACACAATAATATGAAATTTCTTAATCCATTTCAACTTGCAAATTCTTTTCTACCATTTACCTTTACAAAATTATTATTAAATTAGCTATTCAACAAGTTATTTTTAGTTTTTTCAAAAAAGACATAAATTCAATATAATAATTTTAAAAAGATAACATCTTGATCACTCTCAAAGAAGAGTACAAAATTGCCTATGAAATTTCTTCTCTTTTTTGAATGCAATATTTCATCTAAACAAAATTTCAAACAAACTTTCTACAAACTTCCAAAATGATAAAAGATGTAACCTTTCATTTGACCAAAAAAATATTTCACAAACAAAACAAATTACAATAATAATCTAAAACAAATACTAACCACTAACACTTAATTTTTATTCTGAAAATTATCATTATTTTTATTTCTATTTTGAAACTTTTATTTTTTAACTCTCCTGTTTAAAATGCACTTGTCATCTATTACCTCACCTGTCATCTATTACCTCACCTACCATATTAGTTTTTGTCATAAAAGAAATATAACAATTGATATTTTAATAAATATTGAAAATCATAAGAAAAGTAAAATGAATTAACAAGGCTCACCTGAAATTATATTTTTAAAATAATTTATGTATTTTTTTCATTTTCAATATATTTACTATACAATCTAACTATGTATTAGATAAAATTATCATTTACAAATTTTAATTAATAAATAATTTATTATAAAAAAATAATAAACATAATTAATATAACTTTTAATTTTAATTTATAAGTGGTTAAGTTCAATTTAATGGCTCTAGGAAAATTCATCCTCATCAATTTATCATATGGATTTTTTTTATTTTTTTTATGAATAGGCAGCTATCTATATTAAAATAAATAAAGATAAGGATACATATTAAAAAATGCCATGAATTGCTGTGGTGAATTAATATATGAGTTGATTTTTGAACAACATTATTAATTAATGATTATTATTTTAATATTTAATAATATTTATATTTATTTATTAATAATTAGATTGGCTTGGGGAGACTAGACTTTATGACCTCTTGTCTGCAACATGATGCTTTAGCTAATCAAATTAGACCCACCACCCCAATTTATTTTAAAAATATACATTTATTTGAATTTTAAATAATTATAATATAATATTTGATTGTTATTGTGGATAATGTAATATTTAATATAAATTTAGAGAATTTAACTATTATCATAAAAGACTTTTTCGAATTCAAAAATTAAAATCTTAAAAAATTAAGAACCACACTATTAGCACACAAATTAACCAAACTCACTCATTGGTATTAATATTCTCCTTATAAAGACACATAAAATATTATAACTTGTATTAAAAACTATTTTTGAAGGTGTGAATTACACATGCAAATATAGTAGCTTTCACTAAAATTTAGGAATTGAACTTTCTTCACTAATGCAACATAATCTTTATTAAAGGAACAAGTAAGAAAATAGGAAATTTTTTAGAGGAAATGAAAAATGGTGAAAGAGCACAATGAAAAATATTTTTCTGTCACTAAATTAATGCACTTATTCAATTGAAAGTGTTTGCACAATAGCCTAGGGAGGTAGGAGCTCTAAATTTGTTGACCAAGAAATTCAAAACCTTAAATAGTTCAAGTCTATCAAAAATATACTTTTAGATTGGAAGGGTTTGAAGCAAATGTTGCTATTTAGAGAGTGAATTGAAAGGAAAATACATAGAAGTAAAAGTATAAAGTTATGAACATTTTTATAAAGGAAATGATTCAATTTTTTAAATTTTAATCATTAGAAAGTGACATAGAGGTAAAAGTATAAAATTGTGTACATTTTGTATAAAGGAAATAAGAGTATTGATTCAATTTTTGAATTTTAATCATTAAAAATTAGTATATGTTTTGAATTTGAAATAATGTTAAAAAATGAAGTTAAATAGGATGCCCTTTTTTATATAATATTTTTTATTTATTTATAATTTGAAAGAGTGCATGAATTTATTTTTCCCCATTTTGATAAATATATATTCTAAATAAATATTAATATTTATGTGTACTCAAAACATTTTTTTTTTGTATTTTTTCCCTATAAGATAATCAATATTATATTTTGATGTTGATGACTAAAAATAAAAAATAGTCAAACTATTAAAATAATTATATTTTTGAAAACTACAATTATAGATCTATAAAAGGGTATTTTTATATATTGATGACTAAAAATAAAAAATAGTCAAACTATTAAAATAATTATACTTTTAAAAACTACAATTATAGATCTATAAAAGTGTATTTTTATATATTTTTAGAAGTGTTATTTATAAGAGTAGGAGTTGTTGAAACATCAAGTTTTTAAATAATTTTATTTTTTTGTAAATTGACCCCAAAGTGGTACAAAATATATATTTAGTGGATACTTTCAATTGAAAAAGTTGTGGCCCATATCTAGCTTAGCTATCTACCACATGCTTGACCAAAATTAATGTTTTAGTTGGAAATACTTAAATTCCCTTATAATGATAAATTGGCCAAAAGTGTGACACGATTTTGTACTTTTACCCATAAACAATTATCACACTAAAGAAAGTGGAGGTTTCAATCAACTTGGAGGAGAACAAAGTGAATTTTTTAAATTTTAGCGCCTTGATGACATTGTAGCTATTATTGCTAAATGTTAATGTAAATTAATTTATTTTTTAAAGAAGTGTGCCAAAATAAATATTTTTTTATAAATTGGTAAAAATGAAATGGGAAAATAAGGGTAGGGAGATTGAGATAATAAGAGGAATGGGAAAAGGATACATTTATTACATATTTAAATCTACTAAAAATTCTTATATAGTTCTTTAATATGACTTATGGGCTATTTGTGACAATTCTATTGCCTTCATGCTTGGAATTTTGACTTCCGTCCTAAAGGTCCATCTTGTTCATATTATACATGTAGATTGAGTTACCATACTTAAAATTGACATTCATACCATTTTTGAAGTATAGTATGTATGGGTCAACTTGGGAGAGTAATATGGTGCAAATATAATATTGAGAAATTTTAAAGGCTAAGGGTTCACCCAAGGCTTGCATGAAAATTGATCTTAACCAAACATTACTAGAGAACATTAAATTACTAGGCCTTGGATTTAAAATGGTGCAACCAATAGCATATATAAATAAACCTTATGTGTGTTTCTTTTGATACAAAGAGTGTCACTCACTATGAGACCTTCAAGTTAAGAAAATAAAATAATTCAAAATTCTACACCCACTTCCTCTCTACACACTCTTCTTAAATCCTTCCACTCGAACATACTCTTCATAAATTCCTTAGTACCATCAGTTCATCATGATACAACCCCACCATCCTTTATCCCTTCTCAATCTGAACCAACTCCTTCAAGAACCTTCACTCCTTATAAGGACACTATTATGACCAATAGTTAAAATATGGTTAGGAAAAGAAGCTTATAGCCACACCCTCCACACTTCTCATCCTTCTTAGATATCCATCTATTCATCCCTTCTTCCCCTTCTTCAATAGTCCCCCTAAATGATATTCTACCTCTTTGTTTCCTAATGAATATAAGTGGATAAGATCTCTATTAATTATTATAAGAAAACATTATATAATAATGAGAAGCTTGCATTGATTTCAAATTGCCTTTGGATACTGCCTCTAAAAGATAAAACTATTGCACCTTCATCATCATGAATTAAAATATATTCTCTTGGAATGTGAGAGTTATATCTCCCTCCTAGGAAGTATTGAATCAAAGAGGCTAATAGTAAATGAAAACCTAATATTGTATTCAATTCCTTCAAGAAAAAATTGAATAATATTCACTTAGATGCTTGTTTGCATAATATATGAAAGGAAACCTCAAATTTTCATTCTTCTCATAAATATGGAATTGGGGGGATTGTGTTAGGGTTAGTTTTTGTGGATTGATAAGTATGGAATTAATAAGAGGGGAGATCCCTCACATAACTATGTTTAGGATCTTACTATTTATATAAATGGACATATAATTGGGTTTTGTTCTATTTACACTTCTAATAATTCTATAGAACAATTTTTTCTTTGGGATTCGATAGAAAATAACCTTCCTAATGTAGACTATATTTTAGGAGGAAACATCAATATGGTGGAACACCATAATGATCCTAGTTGGTATAATCAGATTAAGATCAACCTTGAGATGAGTTTTAAAATTATTTTATTATTGTAACTCTTTGGGTGTGGTTAACCCTGTTCATGGTAGATAATTAAGTCATATTTATAATTAATTTTTATGGTGCATTTGTAAAGCTAGAATATAATGAAAAATAAATAGGTTGGATATATTTTATATCCCATAAGAGTATGCACATGAAAATTGGGGAACAAAAGGAGGTCAAAAGTGATCAATTTTTTATTTTTAAATTAGAAAAAATGATCTTGGATGAGAAATTGAAGGTAAACATGTTTTAAAACTTGAAGATGTGACAAGAACGTGATTCACATTTCTCAAAATCTAGTTTCTAAGCTACTATTTTTTAAATGGTGGATATTAAGAGGTTAAAATATGAGGAACACACAAAGTGCTCTTGTTTTTATTAGAAAACTATATCATAGTGTTTCGTGTGCTCCCCCTAGAAAATATTGATTTTTTTTTTTAAATTACAAATCACTTTAGTGGAAAATTAGCTAACATAAAGTAGTTTATGCATAATTTTTTACTGATTTTTAATTAATATATGAAATTTTACTAATTTTTAAAGTGGAAAAATCCTAATAAGTAAAAAAATTAGCATGGTCTCCACTATTATTTTCAAAATTGATCAAAACTAATTTTTTAAATGTGTATAAAATATAGTTTAGAATGTAAAAATGTAAATTGTGTCAAATTTAGATGAATGGATAAAAATGACACAAAAAACACTATACATATAGATTTTCAATAAAAAAAGAAGACACTAACAAAATAAATTGAAGATCAAAACTTAACATATTCAAATGTAGAAAAATTGCATTGTTAGAAAGGTAAGAGAGAGCTTGACATTATTGTGGTATTTTTTATACCAACATAAAAAAATGTGTAAGCCTAATAGAGAGTACACTCAAAATTTAATTATTTTTTAATATTATGTAAGAAACACATATTATGTTTCATTTTTGATGATTATAGTAGAAAGACATGGGTATATTTTCTAAAGAGAATCTAAAGTTTTAGTCAATTTAAAGAATTTAAAGTAATGGTTGAGTTGTAGACTAGAAATAAAATAAAATGTTTGAGGACTAATAATGGCAACAATTTTTTCTCTAAAGATTTTGATAGATTCTATAAAGATTGTGGTATTCATAGACAAAAGACAACTTCTTATTCTCCACAATAGAATGGAGTTGCAGAAAGAATGAACATGACATTGATGGAGAAGGCTAGGACTATGTTGAGTGGTATTGGTCAGAAAAAAGGTTTTGGGTTGAAGCTATCATCATTGCTTGTTACCTAATTAACAAGTCTCCTACATCATCTCTTGTTGATAAGACACCTATAGAGGCATGGTCAGGTCACAAGCCTTCATTAAGACATCTTAGAGTTTTTGGTTGTGAGGCATATTCATATGTGCCCAAGGAGTAGCGAACAAATTTGGAGAACAAGGTTGTGAAATGTATCTTCATCAGATATATTTATGGTGTGAAAGGATACATGCTTTGGGATCTTGTTGCATAAAAGGTAGTGTATAGTAGAAGTGTTATTTTTAGAGAAACTAAGTCTTCTTCTATTATATTTCAGCTAGAATAAAGTAAACCTGGGAAGATGTGATTCAACTTCCTTCTATACATGAGAAAGTTGAATCAACGCCCCTAGATAGACAAGAAGTTGAAGAGAGCTCATCTAGCTTTGAATCTTCAAAAGAGGAGGAAGAACCTCCAAACCAGTTTGTTCTTAGGTATACAAGGCATAGAAAACCACCTGAAGGGTAATCACCTAATGATTGGAGATGTATTTTTTTTTTAATACCAACAATGGTTGAACTTATATTTGTTGAAGAAGCATTAGTTATGAGTGATACAGAATCCTAGAAGATTTCTATGGATGAAGAAATGGCAACTTTAAAAAATAATGATACATGGGATCTTGTACCATTGCATGAAGGACAAAAGCCTATTGGTTGCAAATGGGTGTTCAAGAAAAACGTTGGTTCAAATGGAGGCATTGAGAAGTACAAAGAAAGGTTGGTTGTGAAAGGTTACTCTCAAGTTGAGGGTGTTGATTATGGTGAGATATTTTCTCCTGTTGTAAAAATGACATCCATTAGATTTTTGTTTTCTATTGCTGCAACTTATGATTTAGAGGTTGAGAAAATGGATGTGAAAACTTCTTTCCTTCATGGTGACTTGGAGGAGGATATTTATATGACACAACTAGAGCACTATGTGGTGAAAGGTAAAAGTAATTTGGTTTAAAAATTGAAGAAATCTTTGTATGGCCTAAAACTGAGTCTTAGGATGTGGTACCAAAAATTTGATACATATTTATTGAGTTTGGGATTTGAGTGTTTTAAATTAGACCATTATGTTTATTATAAGTCTAATATTGACCATTTCCTATTTATTGTATTATATGTTGATGATATGTTATTTATTGGTAGTGGGAAATGTATGATTTTAGAATTAAAGTCTCAACTTGTAGCTAAATTTGAAATGCAAGATCTTGGTGCATCTAGACATATTCATGGGATGTAAATTAGAAAAGAGAGTGAAAAAAAAGCTATGGCTTGGCCAAAGTAAGTATGTCAATTCAATTTTATAGAGGGTTAACATACAAGATTGTAGAACATTGTGTGTTCCTTTTTCAGCAGGAACAAAGTTATCTATTTCAAATTGTCCAACATCCTCATCAAAGATGAAATACATGAGTAGAGTGTTATACCAGAGTGTAGTTGGAATTTTGATGTATGCTATGGTTTGTACTAGACCAAACATTTCCCAAGTAGAGGGAGTTATTTCTAGATATACTTCTAATCATAGTAGAGTTCATTGGGATGCAGTTAAAAGAGTCTTCAAATATTTGCATGGTACCTTAGAGTTCCTTGTGTTATCATATAGAAATTTTATTGAAGACAAGATTTACCTTAATAGTCATGGTTATGTGGATTTAGACTGGGAAGATGATGTTGATAATAGATGATTTTCCAGTGCTTATGTGTTTACTTTATTTGGTGGTGCAATTAGCTAGATGAGTAAGCAACAAGTTGTGGTTGCTTTATCCACTATTGAAGCTAAGTATATTGTAGCCAATCATTCTTGTAAAGAAGCCATTTGGATTAGGATACTGTGTACGTATATTAAAATAAAATAAGGTGCAATGACAGTTTATTGTGATAGTCAGAGTGCGATTTTTCTAGCTAAGAACCAAACATTTCATGCTAGGACTAAGAACATTGATGTACAATATCATTTTGTTAGAGATACGATCGAAGATGGTAGGGTGAAGTTGGTTAAGGTAGAGACTTTGATGAATGTTGTCAATTATTTAACTAAGACTATGAGCAAAAAGAATTTTAGATGGTATTCAAAGTCTTTGGGCCTTTCATCCCCTAGCAATTGAGAGATGATGTTTATACTCCCTCTAGTTCCTCTTGCAAGGTGTTTGACAAGTGGGAGATTTTTTTGGGAAAATGTCTCAAAATTGAAATTATAAAAGTTTTACTATTGATAGGTGAGTCCGAGGGGGGGGGGTGTAGGGGGTACAACCCCTGTGGGGTTTGAGGGATGTGTGCCTCAACAGGGTTCGGGGTTAGCACCCCCAAAATCCATATATATATATATATATATTATTGTAAATCTGGACTGTTCATCATTAGGTCTCATATTTGATGGTAGATATTTTTTTGTCTTGTCTTACCCTAGAAGGCAACCCTATTTTATGAGGATATTTTAATACAATTGTGTATTGTGATGTATTCTAAGAGTCTGATAATGGTTGTATTACCTCTGGATCTCTGGTTGGTGATACTCCTGTGAGAAGCTTGCTCTGCAAGTATATTTTAATCTTCATTATTTCTATATAATATATTGGGCATATTTTGGAGTGTGGGGTTTTTTCTCTCGAAATGGTTTTCCCCATGTAAACCACCGTGTTGTGGTATGCATGATATTGATTTTTATTTTTTTAAGCTTCTTTAACTGCTATAAAGATTTGTAAAGTTTTGAATTATCCTCCTCTCAAGATTAGTCTAGGAAGTTGTTCTACTATCTTAGCTTCCTTACACCAACTACCTCTATATCTCCAATAGATACCCTTGAATTTAGGATGCCCATTTTGGGTGGGAGTTATTTCAGATTGTGGACTTTTCTTAATAGTACAATGTTGTAGATTAGAGTTTCACCTTGTTGATACTAAATAGGATATTTATAATCATTTTGGGGAGGTTGGTTCTTGCATTGGTGGCTAGAGACTATACACATGTGTAGGATTTTTCTAGTGTTTCCACTAATCCATGTGCAATTTGAGAAAGGAAATGAAATAATAAAGTAACAAAAAGATAAAAAAACTACAAGTATTATTCAAAGAGTGTCTCCAAAACATTTTTATTTCTTTAGAGAAATCTATACTTATATCAAGTTTTACTCTTGTCACACTTGCCGATATGATCAAGTATTGGGTATTTGAAAATTTGATAGCATTTTAAAATATTGCAATCATTGTAATAATCATTTTTCAATTCATGTTTTTTAGTTTTGGATTTCTAAGTATGCTCTATGTATGATACTTGTAGTTGGATGGTATATATCGCTAGATCAATTCTTTTATGTTTCCTTTCATTGATTTCCTTCCTGCTACTTGTAACTCTATAGAAAAATTAGATAAGCACATGTCTTTGGTCCTCTTGACCAATCTCAAATCATTTAAACAAATATGTTCTTTTACTAATAGTGTAGGAATAAGAATTAAAGGTTGTGCATCCATAACCCTTTAATATAACTAGGGATTTATCATTTAGAGAGCTATGGAATGAATCTCCTTCACGAGGGTTATGATCACACATTTTTATCAAATATATAGGGTTTTGAGATAGCTGGTTTTTCTTGGATCAAAGGCTGACCTTGGGGTCAAGTCAATAGGTTGGGTTTGACTATCATTAAATTTTGGTTATCTATTTTATTTGATTTCAAAACCTATTAAGGTGTACCCCTAAGATTACCATCCTAAGTTTAAGATGAGTTTGAAGAGTATGAGATGAAATTAACTCTCGTAGAGTTGGCCTTCAATACTCCATAGTATTTTGATAAGATAATTTCACTCGCATGATGATGAACCTAACCTTGTGAGTGAGATTTCATTTTGAGAAGTGGAGCTATGGTTTTGAGACCCAACATAATGGAATGAAGGAAATGGAAAGAAAAAAGGACTTAATGAACATCGTAGAATGTTCATGCAAGATAGATAGTTGGGATAGGAGGTAGGATGAGTGGAAGAAGTATGGTTGTCTATTAAATATTTGCACCTTTCCCAAAAATTGAAAAATAACCAAGAACACCTCAAAATTAGAACTTTCTTGGATCTTTGTCACTTCAAGAATATGATATGGACATGGGGGATGAAGAGAAAAATAAAATAGGAAATTTTGACCAAGGGAGGCCCACTTAAATATTAATTATATCAAATTATGTAATGAAAAAATGTAAGGAAGCTAAGGTAGTGGAACAAATTACTACACTAATCTTGAGAGAAGGGTCATACAAAAATTTACAGATCTTTACAATAGTTACAAAAACTTAAACATAAATAAACATAAATATCATGCATGACACAACATAGTGATTTACATGGGGAAAACCCTTTCGAGAGAAAAATCCCACACTCCAAAAGCTGCCCAATATATCATTAAAAAATCACAAAGATTACAATATACTTGCAAAACAAGCTTCTCACAGGAGTATCACCAGCTAGAGATCCAAAGGCAACACAACCACTATTAGAATATCAAAATACACCACAAAACCCAACCATAATACAATGCCCTCATAAAATAGGGTTGCTTTCTAGGGTAGGACAAGCCAACAAAATATCTACCATCAAATCTGAGACCTAATGATGAACGATTGAAATTTACAATATATCATTAATTTAATGTATGTCGACACTTTAATATATTTTAAATTGTTTTTGTTAACAAACTCACATTCCACTCCACTCTGTGCTACCACTATAGGTTACACCTCTCAATGTAACTACTATAGATATCTTAAATACATCCTATCAAAATTAAACATTATATAATTGCAAGGTTGAGACACATTTTCCCAACAAAAAATGAGGCCAAATGTACGAGGAGGATGGGATAGTTTTTCTACTATTAGATTGAGCTCCAATAGAATGTACATGGAGAGACCACCACAACACTTATTTGGAAGAACTTAGGATATTTTTAGCAAGCTAAATATATAGTTAACAAAATTTTTCTAGGAAATAATTTGTACATCGTCAAGATGGAGGATGATGGATCCATGGATGAACACTTGAATGTGTTTAACATCGTTATTACTTAGTTGCATTTCATTGGAGTAAAAATGGATGAGGAGGATCATTGCATGATTTTTTTCTTTGTTAGATTCATGGGGCCAACTTTTTATGGTGATTGTGAGCACAATGAATAAGTTGAAAATGGATGAGGTGATGGAATCATTACTTTCTAAAGAGATGTGAATAAATTATTGTAAATATTCCAAGGAGGTTGTAGCAATTTCTCGTAAAAAAGAATAAAAAGGAAAGAAGGAAAATAAGCAAGATAATTCTAGATTTAAATATTTTGTGAGGTTTAAATCTCTTGGTAAGTCCAAAGAAATAATGTTGTAACTATAACAAGAATATAAATTTTAGAAGAGAATATAAAAGGGAGAGGAAAAAGAGAAAGAGAGATTTTGATGATAAGTTTGAGAATTTATTCAAATATTATGGTGATTCCTTTGTTGTATCCTTGGATAAACATGGATTAGAAGATGTGTGGCTAATTGAATCTAGTGCATCCTTTTACACAATATCAAATTAGGGTTGGTTTACCAAATATGAAGAATATGATGGTAGAAATGTGTAAGTTTGTAAGGACCCATTCTTTTGTTCAATAACTGTAAATATTTTATTTGCATCATGGGTATATTTATTAAATGATTTAAAGAATTACTTTAACATTTGTGGAACTTACAATAAACACATTACAAATTTATATATGTGCTAGTTGTATGTGTTCTCCTCAGGTATACACTAGAACTAATTGAAAATTGTGATAGTGGTGTTAAAGTATAATCCATGTATTTACATGGTGTTGATTAAGGTTTTCTTAATTAACAATTTGATCTACCTAGTTTTTATTATATGGGAAAATTAGGTTTTGAAGGGACCCAAAACCCTTTACAACTAAAGGTACAAAATGTTGCTCAAGAGATACTATAGTAAAACACCAGTAGCAGCCCAAAACCAAAAATAACAGAAGATACAAAATGTTGCTCGAAAGATAAAATAGTAGGCTATCAACACACCCAACAACAACAAAAAAAAACAAAACAATAGGAAAGAAATTGAGAACTCACAGCAGAAAATCACTCAACAAATAGAAAAATAAACAAATAGGACACTATTTCATATTGCTTAAGGTGTTGGCCACCTCAAGCTCCTAGCTTCTATGCATTTCAATCATGTCCAACAACTCTTTTTTCTTAGCTTCAAATGACTTCTTCTAGTTAGCAGAACCTCTAGCAGCAGGGCCTTTACCATCATCTTTCATACCTCTTTTCCTTTACCTTTGGCCGAGTGTTCTATTGTGCATGTTTTTCACACACACCCGCCAA
The DNA here is from genome assembly GCA_007258455.2 of Sequoia sempervirens. NCBI lineage: Eukaryota > Viridiplantae > Streptophyta > Pinopsida > Cupressales > Cupressaceae > Sequoia > Sequoia sempervirens. The sequence continues at coordinate 81,295 of VDFB02265554.1, forward strand.
AGGCAGGGACCCCCTTTTTTTCACTCCTAACAGGCTGCTTTGCTCTCATCTCACATTGCATGCCCCTGTTCCCAAGCCCAAGATAGTCACAAGCCATAAAACTATCGAATATCCCCTTAGCTAGATTCACCCATCAAGTTTCACCAAGTCATTTTCACTTGTAGGTTGGATCTTGCGAGTTTCCCTTGACTTTATGTCTTGGCGTTTGTTGGGCCTCACAAACCCATGTTCGTGGGTCTCCTCTTTCCGTTTGATGTTACGTTCCATTATTTTCTTGTAGTCAAGTCTTGGATTTTTTCCACAGGGCGGGCCCCGCATCCGCTTTTGTCGCTGCGTCCTTCAGGTATCGCAGACCCGTAGTTGTGGGTCGCCCTGCGCAGGTCTTTGTTCCCATTTTGCCGCTAAAGGGGCGGTCGACCCCTAACTTCCACCCACGTGGCAGGATCCAAACTCAGTCTTTCCATCCTGTCATCGTTCCATTTCCATCGCTCAATGATAAAATCTTCATGTCGCCCCTTGTGATATGCTCAGTAGCCAATATCAGTGACCCTAGCCTAGGAACTTGAGGTAGAAAAACCACGAAGATAATAATTATTCAGATCCTCCCCAATGACTATGAGTGTCTGATGGTGGAAAGCCGTCTCTTGATAGCCATTATTTGAATGGCGAAACCTTAGGGTCATCCCATTATACAGGTCTCACATGTACGTCATTTCCTCAGTGTGAAACCTCACGTTCGCTAGCTAGGTCCTGAGCTTGAGCTTGTTAGTGGGTTCGTTCGTGCGGGATGTTGCTGGTTGGGTGTCATCACCACTGCATCATTTTATGATGGAAAATCTCCACCACTTTCTTGCACTGCTCTTGTGCGGATTATTCGCCTCCGATTTCTGTTGTCGTTACCCTAGTAGCGTATTGACCATGGCACCCCGCCCTCTTCCATCATCAGCCCGCATGAAATGTTCATATGTTTCTCCTGTAGCAAGAGGAGGTTAGAGATGTTATGAAGTTACTAAATATAAACTATGATTCCAAAGCTACAATTAAAGAGTTTGTGAATGAAGGAGCTAGGTGGGAGCTCGAAAGCAAATTTGAAGTTGTCTTTCACGACAGTACCCCATGATTAGAGCCTTTCACTCAAGTTGCCTTCCCATTTCACATTGCGATGATGAAATTTAAATTTGGCGTTTGTGGCCACTGTCCATGCGGCACCCACAATGTGGGTCTCTATTTGTCCCTCACCATTTTCTCGGTGACGTTCCTCAAACGCCTTCCTGTGCATACCACCTACAAGCTTATCTCCGCAGAGTTAGAGAACGCGGAGCCTGCCTTTACCTTCACCACTGGGATGATTTCATGATGCAAGTTCCACATTACCATTAGCCATTGTTTCCTCGCCATCATTTTAATGGCTTCATCACATCGTCCTCCCACACGTTACTACCCGCATTCCTCCCACATGGTGTTACTGAGCTACAAACCATGACTAGGGCTATTTATTCCACGCACACAATCATAAAGACATCCCGACTTGGCTCTGTTCAAGAGTGTGCTCATTCATGGTGGCACTAAGACTACCAAGAAACATGCTTTAAGAGGGGCATCATCTCACAAAAGATAGTAAAATCTAGATCGTTATGGCACAAACATTTTAAATTAAAGCATAGAGTTTCAAAGGTTCTAACTTTATGATGTGCTATGGGTTACGAGCCATTTGAAAAATGGTTGCTCCCAGCCTCTGTATGAAAACTAAAATGAATGGATGAATATTTTTTTGACCAAGGAAGGAGTAGAAATGGAAGCGGTCATGCTTGCGTTCGAGGAACTTAAAGCTACAAAGAACACATATACGGGTGTCGCAGGCTTCACAACCATCGTCTCGGCTCAGCCTGACGGTGTCACACCCGTCTCCCCACACCTCATTGCCCATGACAAGCTCATAAGGAACAAACTAAATTTACACATAGCCTCATTTGAATAATGAGTAAAAGAGGATGCTATCCCTGACAAACGTATGAAAGTTTGCGCTTTGGATGATGATCTGAATGTTGGTGAAATAGTCTATTTGCCCAGTGATGAAACATAGAAGAAACTAATAGTGGCGAAGGGGACGACTCAAGATTATTACACCCATTATCACTCGGGTGATTTAACTTCTTCATTATCTTGGACACCTTTGGAATCTTTACAAATCAGCCATTCAGGGGGATTATGGGCTGCTAAGTTGCACGCATGCTTTGTGGGGCCAAGTGATGCTCATATAAATGACAATGTGAATGGGGCTAGTGTGTTGATTTTGATAAATAATTTAAAATGTTAAAAATTGGGTCGCTGTGAGAGCCATGGCCATGGTATGGGCCTCTTAACTCAGGCTTTTCCTTGCCTTTAGTTTTTGCGGGATGCCCCTTTATTGTTACAAGGTGGTAGATGGATTGTTGAGTAATGCGGAAACAGGTGATACATATTTAACAAGAGATGATGCAAGAATTCAATGCATCTAAAAGATGGGATTTGACATGAGATGGTAATATTGCCGCCTTGAGAAAGGATATTGATTGAAAGGAAGCATGTCATTGCAGTGGTCAGCTTGTTCCTATGTGGACCCTGCCCTTGTGGGTGTTGTGTTCCCTAATGTTGTTCTTTAACGACCTTCTCCCCTCATCTTCCTATGTCCTCCTCTCTACAGCTCCTCGAAGGCCTCCCGAATGGTGAGTTGCAACGATAATTGGTGTAAAAGGGGTGTCTTACCAGTCTAAGGGGGGACGATTGTAATGTCCACGATCATTAATAGGTAGACAAAGAATTTAGAGATTTCAAATGGTTTCTCAATGAAGACTTTAATCAGGAAAATTTTTTACCTGCAAACTCCGCAACTTGGGCAACTATCTTCTCCAAAGGCATCCTCTTAATAATGATGGATTCTCCCATTTGCTGGTTCTGCACTCTTTGTATTAATCTTCCTTGACAATTTTCTCCCTGCATTCCCCCCCCATGTCCTCTTTGGTGGCAACGGTGCTTGCGGAGTCCACTCCCTATCTCGACTCCCGAGCGGTGTTTTCTGCTACGATGTTCTATTGATCATTCACCGCTACATTGGATCTCCTGCCTACAGTTGGCTAAGTAATGCAGCATCAAAATGGTGATGGGAGCCAGCTACATTCAATATTGATCAAGGGGGAAACTTATTATTGCTAAAACTTGCAAACTTCTCAAAGTGATGACTCAATGGAGGCTGTTGACATTAAAGAAAACCTGCGCCACCTTAAGAGGTTATCGAATTTATAGCAAGGTGTGAGTAAAAAGTAATGGGAAGTGAATAGTTGGAGCAGAATTGTGTGAAATGAAGAGAGCAAAATAAATTTGAGGGTGATGACGATTCAAGGTGATCCGTACTCTTCACAGATTTAAAAGATGTAATAAGCTTAGATAGTTAACTAGCAAATGAAAGAAATAAATAATGTTTTGTTGGGGATTTAGTCCTCGGGATTTGTTAGCACTTGGGAGATTAGTCCTCGGGATTAGTTAGTACTTGACAGTTGCCAATGGTTAGTGTTCTCAATCGATGTTGGTTAACTATTTATATTGCCGAGTGGGTTGTATTCGGGGACGAGTGTTGATATGAGGAATGTAATATTGCAAATATATGAATAAAGATTTGAATACTTCATATGTAATTACTCAGCGAATGACTTCTATGTCTAATGTTATTCTGCAATCTAGTTTACTTCTGTAGTACATTGAATTATACTTAGTGGAGTAAAAATTTGGCGTCGTTGCCCGAGCGGACTAGGGAATCACCCATCATGGCAGCGTAATGGGTTGCTCGATGAAAGAGCTTGTGGACACCAATGAAGAAAGGGAAGACCTGATAAATCTGTGGAAGATATCCCTAAAGGATCACGTATGAAGGGAATCTTGCAAGCGGGAGATCCCTGAGGATGTTATCTGGGATAGACTGGAAATGAACAATGATGTGGATCACCTCCTGAATCGTATGCCCAGATTGTTGGCCTGTCATTTCATCATCCTACAAGACCTTCGAGAGGAAGAGGATTGGGAACGCCGAAGGCAACAAATATTGCAATGATACGAAGAAAGAACCAAATGAGAAGAAGAGGAACGAGACACTAGCCAAAGACATACTCCCGGTAATAAAAAATGATCACATGAACACCTTTTAATGTTTGTATGACCGAACAAAGACAAGAACTGAGTACCAAGCAAGCACAGGACTCAAGAGGAGAAGGTTCGATGATCACTCAAGCTACAAGAGCAAGAAAACTGATGACGAAGAATAAGGAAAGTTGGTAAAGAATTTGATGAATATCTAATTGAAATAAACCAGAGTATTAAAAGAAAACATGAGAATCTGAAGAAAATAAACACATCCATTGGTAGAGCACATCAAAGCTTGGTTGAAGGGAGGGACGAAGGACCCTTCAGTACTCTATACGTACGAAGGTATAATACCTGTGAAAACAAAGATGAATTAAGTGAATAAATTGATAGTAGCATCAGGAACTTTCAGGAGTTTTCCATTGTAGACAACGATGAACAATTGACGAGTGGAAGATCTAAGCCTAGTACCACAAGGTAGAGGGAGTACTAAAGGGAACCCCAGGAGACTCAAGGTGTCGAGGACGTTGACGAAAGACGTGGGAGTGACTCGTATGTGGTTGAGAGTGCAAGTGATGCACTAGAATGTAGCGGGGAAACTAGTCTAATTAGGTCCAATACACAAGGAGGACAGCGGGGAAAGATGGTGACTCCAGTCGAGTGGTAGAAGCTACCAAATTTTATAGGGAATGGGTGAAAAGATCTAGTACAACATTACAAAACATGTGAAACCATCTGGATAGCAAATGGATAGGACGATCTAGATTAGTGGGTGAAAGCATTTCCGGTGACACTTAGAGATAGTGCCATTGACTGGTACTCTGAATTGGACCAAGTAAACAAAGCTACATGGAGATTATTGAAGCAAGAATTTCAAAAGGAGTTCAAAATACTACGGGATGATAGTGAGATTGTTATGGAGATATAAAATACCAAGCAAGTAAAGCACAAGAGTGTGCAGACCTACAATCAAAAATTGAAAGATTTGCTGGGGAAACTTGAGTCACAGCCAGCGGATGGCCTAAAGAAGAGGTGGTTTATTGAGGGACTACTTCCCTCACTCTGAAGGAAAATGAAGGTGGTACCTCCATCCTTGTACATTGAAGCATATAACCGTGCGATGGGCATCGAAAGAGAGAACAAGACATCCTCCATAGGGAAGAAGAAAGATGACGAAGAAAGTACGGGGGAGAGAAAAGATGAATCAACAACCGTACAAGCTCTCCATCGTGACATGCTACAAATGATGAAAGAATTGAAAGTTAACAAAGAAGGGTCCAAGGAGGCGAGTGAACTATGGTGTATTGAATGCAAGATAGAAGGTCATACAAAGGAAAACTATCCGAAAAAACTATTCTGTGACATCTACCAAGTTATGGGACACTTCATCAAGGAGTGCCCGTACAACTTAAAAACACGAAGTTCACAAGTTTTCTTCACACAAGGAGAATAGTCAACCCCTCTGACCACACCACCGAAAATCCATAGCAACAACGCATCCCTTGGTGCTGCAACAATCAGACGAATAGTATGCCAAGAAGCAAAATTCAGTACGACAACAAAGGTAGACCCATGATCCAGTGCTAGAAATGTAATGAATGGGGTCACTTTGCAAGGGACTGCCAGAGCAGTCAAGGCACCGGGGGGAAGCTATGCAAATGGTGTGGTCCAAGCAATCATGAAGACACCAACTACCCAAAACAAAAAGGCATCAACATGCTGGAGATAGCCGACGAAGAATTCTTGGACATTACAAGGGTGCAATCAAAGAAGGCCAATTATCCAGACCCTCGTACGGAGAAAGAGAGACTCCGAGAAGCCAGGGAAGAAGTGGAAGAGGTAATGGTGAATGAATGAAGAACTTCCAAAGTAGTTGGTAAGTCATTGCAGTCAGAGTCTGAGAAGAACATAGTATGGCAGGTGCTTCACACAATCGCACCAATCAAGGTAATAGATCTTCTGCAAACGATGCCTCAACTAAGGGTAACACTCACAAAAATCATTAAAGACAATATTCAGAAAGGTCTGACGGAAGGCACGAAAAAACTGATAGGAGAGGCCATGGATGCAATGCTACTCGCAATAAGTGTTGGGAGGAAGCCGACCGTCGTACAGATGGAAATCCTGGGGATGAAACTCTCCAACACCATCGTTGACGGAGGCTCTGGGGTGAATGTACTACCAGAGGAGACATGGAAGTGTTTGGGTAAGCCAACTCTTTTTCCCCAGAAATTCCATGTGGTAGGAGAAAACTAGCATGGCATCTAACCTCTTGGTACACTAATGGCACAAAAAGTTTTGATCCACACACAACAGTACTTGTTAAATTTTTTCATCATCCCACCAGAGAAAAAGGCGTACGATGCACTATTGGGATGAGGATGGCTGATTGTTACCAAGGAAAAACACAACTGGAAGAGGAATACACTCTCGATTGAGAGCCATGGGAAGTACACTATTGATTTGAAGAACCAGGCGGTCAGTGAAGAACTGGTATCTTTGGGATCTGAATCGGATGGAGGATCGAATGTTGACGAAGAAAGAAAGATAATGGAACTGAACGAGGAAGGTGTACTGGAGATTGGAAGTTGCTCGGAGGATGAGACCAATTTACTAAACGGGTTATTTCACTGGCAGATGGAAGATTATGAAGTTTTCCACCCTGATTGCAACATGTTACAAATCAGAGAAGGGGGAGAGGAAGAGGATAAGGGCCCAACTAGTCAGACATTTACGCAAAAGTATGACATGTATAAGGAAGGTGTGGTGGAATTGGATGAGATGCCAACACAAGTTTGAACAAGATAAACTCATCAAGTACAAGGAACTGACACTGAAGAAGGTAAACTTCGGTGATCCAGAAAATCCCAAGGAGATTCTAATCGGTGATGATTGGGACCCTATACTAAAGGTGGCGACATTTAAAATCTTCATGGAGTATAAAGATGCCTTCGCCTGGACGTACAAAGACCTCTAGGGCATACCACCGGAGATGTGCGTACATAGGATCCCTCTCGTACCGGGAGCCCAGCCCATACGAAAGAGACCCTACAAGATGAATAAAAATTATGCCACCAAGGTGCAAGAGGAAATTGAGAAGATGTTGGAAGCATACATCATTTTCAAAGTGGAGGTCAACGAGTGGGTGTCATCAATTGTCATCTCCTTGAAGAAAGAAACAGAGCAGATCAGGATATGTGTCAACTTCTGGAGTTTGAATGCGGTGACCATCAAAGACCCATTTCCTATCCCCTTCACCGACACAATCCTTGAAGAGGTTGCCAGACATGAAATGTACTTGTTCTTGGATGGTTTCTCGGGATACAACCAAATCAGTATTTCCAAGGAAGGTAAGTTGAAGACTACTTTCATGGTTGAGGATGGGGTGTACGCATACAACCAGATGCCTTTTGGGTTGTGTAACGTGCCAACCATGTTCTAGAGGATAATACTGCACATTTTTGATAGAATGTCTATAGGAAACTTCAAAGCCTTCCTGGATGACTGGTTGATTTATAGCGACAAATAAAAGCATTTGAAAGCACTTGGAGAGTGCATGGAGAGGTGTGGAGCAACCCACCTCACATTGAATCCTAGGAAATGCAGAGTCATGGTGCCACAAGGAAAGTTATTGGGACATATTGTGTGCAAGGCTAGACTGAAAATTGACCCCAACAAGGTGAGAGTGATTGTACAGATGAAGGCTCCAGAGAATGTCACTGGTGTAAAGTCCTTCCTCAGGCACGTAGGGTACTACCAAAGGTTTATCAAGAATTTTGCACAAGTGTCTTACCCTCTTGACCTACTGATGAGGAAGGGACAACCCTTCATATGGGCTGAAGAACAAGAGAAGGCATTCAATGAACTAAAGGACTGGTTGATCAATTCACCCATACTGGCATACCTGTACTGGAACAAGGAGTTCCACGTACATGTGGATGCCTCCAATTTTTCCATTGGAGCGACAGTGGAACAAGTGGGAGCACACGAGTTGGACCACCCAATATTCTTTGCGAGTCGACTACTTTCCAGAGCAGAGAGAAACTATATCACCACCGAACGCGAAGAACTGGGAATGGTTTACTCCATACAAAAATCTAGGCATTATCTACTAGGCATGTTGTTCACCTTTTATGTGGATCACCAAGACTTAATGTATTTGGTAAATAAGCCGATAATTCAAGGGAGAGTGAGCAGGTAATATTGCTCCAAGAGTTCACATTTACTGTCATCATACGGTCAGGGAAGAGTCATGTGATCGCTGATCAATTGTTAAGGATCCGGTCGGGCGAACCTATGGAAGGGGGAGTGAACGAAGACTTCCCCGATGTGCACCTGTTCCAGATTGCAGTACTCCCTTCATGGTATGAAAAGATTGGAGAATAATTGTCTACATCTACGTTCCCGAAGGAAATGTCACCAGCAGAGAGAAGGAAGCTCGTATTGAAGAGTAAGACATTTTAGTTGATGAATGGAGTATTGTACAAGATGGGGTCCAACCTGATCCTTCGAAGATGTGTCATAGAGGAGGAGATACCAAGCGTACTGAAAGAAGCACATGAGGGTCTGGTTGGTGGTCACATGGGACCGAATGCTACGGCCAAAAAAATTCTCCTGGTGGGCCTATGGTGGTCAACGGTGCACACAGACACTCGAGAGTGGGTGTTAGGCTGTGACACCTGCCAGAGGGTAGGAAAACCATTGAAGTGGGACTTTATGCCATTGTATTCGTCCCAACCTTAAGAACTATTCAAACATTGGGGGTTGGATTTTATTGGGCCATTGAAGGTGAGTCAATTACATCGATTCCATTACATTGTGGTTGCCACAAAATACCTGACAAAGTGGGCCGCGGCTAGAGCATTTCTGAATAACACATCATAGAGTACGATACGATTCATTTACGAGAAGATAGTGATGAGGTATGAGATTTTGATCCAGATTACGAGTGATCGTGGGGGACACTTTGTTAACCACGTCATCTGATTGGGGGACACTTTGTTAACCACGTCATCTGATTGATGACGACGGAGTTCCAGATCTTCCACAACTTATCAAGTCCTTCCTACCCATGAGCGAATGACCAAGCAGAGTCCACAAATAAGGTGTTAGTATCAATTATTCATAAGTCATGTGGCATAGAGGAAGCTGATTGGGAGGAGCGACTACTTGTCATCCTGTGGGTGTACTGTAATACATATAAGGTGACAACAAGGTGCACAACCTTTCAATTGATGTACGGACAGGAAGCAGTGGTACCGATGGAATACATGGTCCCTAGCCTAAGAATATCTATGGAGAACCGGCTGGGTGATACGAAAAGTCTGAAGGAACGGTTGTACCAACTTAACAAATTAGACGAACGAAGGATAATGGCACAATGGGCAACAAATAATATGCAATGGAGAAGAAAATATTGGCACTAAAAACATCTCCGATGAATGAATTTCCGGCCAGGGTAGTTAGTTTTAAAGTATAACGGTCGTAATGAAATCAAGCCAGGGAAGTTCAAAGTTTGTTGGTTAGGACTATTTAAAATTCAAGAGGTATGTGACAATGGCTCTATAAAGCTTGAAAAATTGGATGGGTCACTACTACCAGAAGCAATCAACGGATCAAAATTGAAGTTGTATCAGGAAATAAAAGAGGACACCATAGCCATCAATATGATCGGCTACGCTACTAAAGAAGATTGGCCTATGCAGGAGGAGGCCCCAAAAGAGCAAGACTGGGGCTTGGGAGGCCCTGGGTATGTAGTAGGAGGAGTCTAGATGGAGTTAGGAATAGACCAGATTATCAAAGAAAGATTGGTGGAGAAGACAGTAGAAGGGATTGCAGTGGCTTGGGTGCACAATCACCTGACTAATGTAGTGTTCGAGACAGCCGTGCTCTAGAGATGAATGGGTGGATACTGGGGTTACGTCACCCCACACGAAGGCATTAAGAAGGGATACCTAGAAAAAGAGTTGGACAAGGAGGCATAGAAGGAAAAGGAAGAACAAGCAGCCACAAAATGAAGTGAGTGCCAACCTAAGGATACTGACGAAGAAGAGGATGAATGGGATGATGAACAATGGGAGGCCTACTTTGAGAAGACAAATCCTTGTTTAAAAATGGTGATAATGACAGAGGACATGTTCGTATCGCACGTGGATGGACACACAAAAGATGTAATCAAGAAAATGAGAAGAGAGAGAAGGAAAGTGCCAAGGGTAAGGAAGATAGCGATGAAGGATGGACTTTGGAAAGTAATACCAAACCCAACCAGACCACTAATGATAGAAGGAGAGGAAAAGGAAGCACAAAAGGAAAAGGAAGAACAAGCAGCCAAAGAATGAAGTGAGTGCCAACCTAAGGATACTGACGAAGAAGAGGATGAATGGGATGATGAACAATGGGAGGCCTACTTCGAGAAGACAACTCCTTGTTTAAAAACAGTGATAATGACGGAGGACATGTTCGTATCGCACATGGATGGACACACAAAAGATGTACTCAAGAAAATGAGAAGAGAGAGAAGGAAAGTGCCGAGGGTAAGGAAGATAGTGATGAAGGATGGAATTTGGAAAGTAATACCCAACCCAGCTGGGCCACCAATGATAGAAGGAGAGGACGTTAGGTGGTACCAATGATACGAAGGGAGGTACGTCGACGATAGTTTTAAAGGTACTGGTCTAGCTCCTTTGCTTGATAAGTGGTTTGATGTACAATACATGGGGACATGTTGCAAAGAAGAATGCTATAAAAGACCCCCACACACATGTAAATGATATTATGCGTCTGAGTTAAAGGTTAAGGAAGGTGGCGGAGTAAGAGGAACAAAGAGAAAAATGAAGGAAGAAGAGAGAAGAGGAGAGAGAAGATGGTAAAAGCCAAAAAATATTAAAAACAAAGGAGAGAGAAGATAAGAAAAAGAAAAAAATGAAAAAAGAAGATAGAAAAGATGAAGGAAAAAATAATAACAAAGAAAAAAATGAAGAGAGAGGAGAGAGAAAAAATCAAAAGGAAAGTGGGAAAATTAAAAAATTAAAAGTAAGCAAGAGAAGAAAAATTAAAGGGAAGAATATTAAAATATTAAAGTTGATGAAGGGCGTACAACCTAAAGCTAGAGAGAATGCTTAGTATAAGTGGAAGAGCACACCATTATTCAGCACTCAAAAAGCATCAAGGAGAAATCAACAAAATCATAAGGGAAAGATTCAAAGGGCCATACGAGTAAAGGAGGTGGGAATTGTATGTAGAAGGAAGGAGAAAATCGTATGCCAAGACCAAGCCGCTGTATGATGGGAAGAGAGGGAGGCCGGACGATGGAGAGATAGGAAGAAGGCCGTACGAGTCAAGAAACTAAAGAATGCACGAGCCATCAACATCAACAAGGCCGTACGGTGGCAAACTAGAAGCATTCAAAAATCTGTACGAAAGAACAACTTGAAGAGGGTCATACGAAAATGTCATTTGGAGGTCGTATGACTTAGCAAAAGCAAAAAAATTGTACGCCCAAATCAGAAGGAGACTGTATGCATCAAAACAAAAAGTATTGTACCAAGTATCAACTAGTGCAAGAAAGAATGCCATGAGGAGGACGTACTCAATAAGAAAAAGGAAGCTATACCAGCCATCAAATTTAACCAAGAGAGGGGCGTACAAACTAAATAGGAGAAAACTGTACTAAGTGTCATACCATATAGAAATTGGAAACAAAAGAGAGAGAAGTCTGTAATAGTACCATCCATCGACTGGAGCCTTCAATAGAGAAAAATAACGGCCGTACCAAAAGTTTTTTGGGGCTTTAAAATATTTAAGACAATTATTTTCAGGCATTGTCACTTTCATAGGTGGAGAAGGATGGGTGCCAGCACAAGTGCAAACAGAAAGAAAATAATACTCAGACCCAAGGTGGCTGGAGGCAAGTCAAATAAGGGAAAAGCTGACAACGTGACTATAGATTTGCTGACATGGGAGAGTCTCATAGGCATAGAGTGCAAAACATGGTGGTAGGAGATCGCACTCGACTATCCCATCAAGCGAGCACTGGCAGCAACACAAGTTGATAAGGTAGCACAATGCCCTTTTTTGAATGCTATGGATTTTGAAGAGTATTTAAAAGAAATTGTTGCAAACTATAATCAACATAGTCACAGGAGCACAATTGAATATGAAGGATTTCCAGTCACTATGGCCTTCTATCCGACAGATTTCAAGAGAGTTTTTAGCATACCTATGTCTGGGCAGGTGGTTTCCAAACCGACTATGAAAATGACGGCACAACAAAAAGAAATGATTATCAAAAGAATCTGCAGGCCTAATATCACAACCAAGGAGAAGGAAAAGATTTGGAGTGTAGGGGCTCGAGGATTAAGAAAACATATGCTGGTGAATTCAGATTGGAAATGTATTATGGATCTTATCAAATGCAAGTTGATAGGTACCAACTGAGCCTCAGATATAGCAACTTGGATGGTTGACTACATATTCAAGCTGAGTGTGGGAAGGGTCTACAACTAGGCATTATATCTATCAGAAAGGATTAGAGAATTTTTGGAATGAAAACAAATAGAATTCTATATGACCCAACATCTCATAGCCCTATTCCTGGATGTCGTCTACAATCAGGTACTGGAGGGAAAACTAGGAAAATTACAGCCAACGAAGGATTATGACCATTCTTGGCCAATAGTTTTTTGACGGATGACTCTAGATGCTGGAGGCACAGTAGAAGAGCCAAAGACGGTGAGGAGGAAGAGGAAACAAGTCAGTAGTGAAGACTATGAGTAGTGATATCTATTGAAATTGCACCCTACATCAAGTTGCAAAACTTAATACTTCAGAGAAACATGGGAACTTTTCCAGGTTGTGGGTCACCTAAAAATGGAAAATAACCTCTGGAGAAGGCCGACTTCCTTTGTGTTATCACCTAACTATTGATCTTTGAAAGGAAAAGAGTAGAAGGAGAATACTTAAAAATCAAAACTGATGGAAACACTATTTCTATGGTGATACACCAAATTGACAAGAGCAATGAGACACTCAGGTTACACTTGAATATTGATGATGGATATGGGACTGCACAACAAGATTCTATAGATTATGCATAAGTATTTCAGAAACAGGTTTGACATGCACACACTTCTAAGAAGGAAAAAGAGATTTTTCACAAATTAAAAGCTCATGTGCAATTCAGTAAACACAATTTGTAATCTGCATAATACTACTTTTGCAAAGAGAGGCATGCTAACATGAGACAAAGCTATAAGAAAATAGAAAAATTTCACAAAGTAGCTTGATCAATCACCTGAAAATGCACAATATTTTACAAGAACTAGAGGGAAAATTGAACCATCAATGGTAACCAAGGTAAATTCTATATATCATGCTCCAAATTCCAAATGAGTTACAAAGCATACATCAGTTGAGAAAGGATTTAAGGAAAATCACTGACTCTCTAGAATGCATAATCAGAACCTATTCTTACAAAGAGGCAAGAATGCCATATATACTAAAAGTGTCAGCCCTTGCCCTAGGATTTACAAAAAATGAATCGGTTGCTGAACATGTCGGCCCTTAGATCTTTTGGAATACAGTTAATGTTGCATTCAATGTGCATCCCTCTATCCATGTCGGTGAAAAGATCACCCTCAGGAGTGGCCTTCAAATCTTTTGCAATAATCACATTAACTTGCAGCCCTCGTGTCTGCCCTCGAAACTCATTAGAGCTGCTTTGAATGTTTCTGAGTGTTATCATAAATGTCGATCCAATCTTGCTAGTCAACATCCCAGCTGTCCTTTTGGTCTCCTCCTTTTTGTTCTAGACCCTTCCGCAAGTTGACCCTCTTCGAGAAGCAACATCAGGCGCCCTCTAAATTGAATTCACAAGCCCTGATCACCCATCGAACCAAAGTAGATCCATTTCATTTATGCTCTATTGATCTTCCTGGCACCGGCCAAGCTGCCAACGGTTTGCCTGTAGCTTCCTCTAATTTGTTATTCCTACAGAATCGCATGTCGATGAGACACTAGCCGTGTCTCCCCGATGCCACAATGCTCCACAACAGTTATCAGCATAACTTACCACTGTCGGCGAGACCTCATAGCGAGCTGTAAGAGTCATACCGATATCCCCTTTGTCATCGCCCAAACTATCGACAAGATATATCACTTCCAGCAAGAGGTCTTGCTGAAAGCATTTGATAGTAGATAGCATTCCAACCAGACCATCGACAAGAGTCTCGGCGATGCTCAACACGAACACACCCATCAGCAAGACAAACAAGTCGGGACAAGGTCTCAGCGAGCTCCTATTGGTTACACCAAAGAGTTAAAACCATCGGCAAGACATCACAAATCGGCAAGACATCACAACGAACGAAAACCCCTCAGCCATGAGTCTTATTGATATCCATGGGCTCTTCGGGCGAGACACCACAGTCAACAAGACATCATACCGATCCTCCAGAGTTATACCGCTGTGCTCACGTAGATATCCACATTTGCAAGACGAGATTTGTCCGATGATGACACCTCCTTTCGGCGAGACCTCCATCATTCGGCAAGACGTTATGCCGATCGAAAATATTTTGGCCAGACTTCCGCCTTTCAGTGAGACGTTACAACGAGCCCCAAACTTCTCCTCAACGTCGGCCATTTCAGCGAGACCACTGGTCATCGGCAAGACATCATGCCGAAGCCACAACCTTTCAGTGAGACTTCACCCCGTTGGCGAGACATCTTCCCAAGCTCAAAACATTACGCCAAGAGTTCCATTTATCGGCCAGAGGTCAGAGCGAAGGTAAACCACTCTCCCCGACGCTAACCTTGTGAACAAATGTTGGTGAGACTTCCTCGGTCAGGGAGAGATAGAAAACTTCATGGCGACCAAAATGTCTCAGCGACCTGAGGATTTCGAATGAATATAGCACAACAGCCTGTCGGCAAGACAAATGGAGGATCTCACTGACTTTCTTTGAGGAGTTCTATACCAGGTCTGACTGAGGCATACCTTCCAATAGACTTCCTTGTGAAATAGCATCAAATGTATGATTTAACCCTTGATGAAAATGTTCCTCCATTTGGCCATCACAAACACTTGAAAACATAGGTTCCCCTTCCTGATTGAGCCTGCAGGTGAAAATCGAGTAACAAGTAGTTAGCACTTTCCTCATCTCCTGCTAGTACCTCACCAGTCAGAGTCTACTTAGTAGATGTTAATCCCCAAGTGATAGCACCAACCAAACATGAGGTAGGGGAGGAGGTCATTGAAGGTGGTGTAGTTGAAGCAGTAGAACAACAGGAGTTTGTCGAAGGAAGTGTTGCACCAGTAGAGCAACAAAACGAGTCGACTAAAGGAGAGGTGGCAATGGGAGGGGTGGCGAAGGACACAAAACCAGTTAACATAATGGGTGAGACTAACGAATTGGAATCATCAGGAGGGACACTTCAGGCAGATGGTGTAGATGGATGGATGAGGAAAATGGGGACCCCTATTCAAGAGGAAGACATCTCCCCCATACGCTCGCTTGCTCTGATGGAGATGGAGGTAGGGGGAGAGGCTGCACCAGCTGGGAGCACACAACCAATAGGGGAAGCAAAGAGTACACATCCAGTCACCGAGCCACCAATAGTGGAGAGGGGAGAGATGGCACAATAGGTGATACATATTGTGTCAGACAAGGAGCCCCATGTTACACCATAGATGGCTATACCTACAGCCGTGGGGACTAACAGGGAATCCAGTGAATCCAGTGATAATGATGCATCAGACGGGATTGTTGTGATAATCCCCAAGCTAGATCGAGAGGAACCAATAGGTACGATTGAGAGGTATATCCATAGCCTACAACCTATTGCACTAGTCATCAAGGAAGTGTTAGATATTACAAAGACACTACACCAAAATTAATTGGCCATAGCTGAGCGTGAGGTATGGTGGATCATCTAGTTTATGAACTCGAAGAGTGGTAGAGAGTTCAACAGTATATTCATAGGTGATTGGCTAGTGGGGAAGGCACTAGAGATGATGGCCGCTTGGTTTCCTAAGAGGCCAACTTTTCATGGGAAAGATGATAAGCTAGTTGCTCAGCTCTTTGAAATGGAGACGGCGTACATGAAATTATATTTGGCATGTAGGGAGTATGAGATGCATTTGAACAAAATAACTAAGAAAGTAGAACAAGCCATCGCCCTCTCCTGCAACATCTAGGCCAAGGCAGAGTCCTTCGAGAAGCAACTGCAAGAGCTCACTCACCTGTTGGAGGAAGAGAAACTGAAAGTGATTGCTCGAGATGTAGACATACAGGATATGGAGAGGAGGATGAAAGCAATCGAAGAGGAGATGGCCCGACAGTTGACAGAAAAGGACAAGGAACTAGAGAAGGTCAATAAAACTTGAAGGAGGCAATACACCTAGTGAAGATCACTCGCGAGAAAGAATTGAAGGCCACTCGTCACCTACAACAACATATGGAGGAGGTGTATCGACTACGGCAGCTGACCACTCTGGCATCCACTTCATTGGTCTCCCAACCGCTAGGGACGTCCTCTTAACCCTCCTCCCACTAAAATTCTATGTATTACTCTCCCAGTTTTGTATTCGTCGTCTAGGAAGACGACTTTTTCTGAGGGTGGGATGATGTAATCATCTTAGTTAATTAGAAAATGAAATAAATAAATAATGTTTTGTCAGGGATTTAGTCCTCGGGATTAGTTAGTACTTGACAGTTGCTGACAGTTGGTGTTCTCAACCGATGTCGGTTAACTATTTATATTGCCGAGTGGGTTGTATTCAGGGATGAGTGTTGATATGAGGAATGTAATACTACAAATATATGAATAAAGATCTGAATACTTCATATGCAATTACTCTGTGAATGACTTCTATGTCTAATGTTATTCTACAATCTAGTTTACTTCTGTAGTACATTGAATTATACTTAGTGGAGTAAACAAAAGACAAGAATAATAATGGAGTGATAAACTCGTATGTTGCTTAGGATGGTAGGCGCCATGACGATAGAAAAATAGGTCATGGCCTAATAACTCCCAAGTGCGACCATTTGTAAAGATCCATCAGCTTGGGCTCGAGGGGTTCCTTCATATGCAAGCTTGGATTGGGATATAATCTAATGCATGGTGGAATGAGAATCATGGAAGCCATCAAAGTGATCTTGCAAGCACCACAAGTTAAAATATACAGTCATGAAATGCTACATCGATTATCATCATTCATAGAAGAGGTGCAAGTGATCAAGTGATGCAGTCAAACAAAAATGCCAAATAAAGTGACTGATAGTGTCGATGATTCTGTGTCCCTTGGCCTTCCCTCTAGTGCAGTAGTCGAAAAGGATCTTCCCCATGACAAATGCAAAAGGATTTGACTAATGATGGATGGATGATCATGATAAGGGCTCAAGTGGTGATAGTCAATGCCTCCTTCTAAAGGCCGAACATACGTATAGAGTTGACCTCTTCATGGGAAATCGGTTAAAGGAGCGAATGCAAATATGGCTTCTACTATTAGTAGCTATTATAGCTAGGGGGAGATGAGTGTTCGATGCTATGCATATTTCCTTGCATCCCAACAATGAAATTATGAGTTTGTAGGTGGTTAGTCATGGGGTTAGGGTCACCTTCACTGCAAACAAATGACTTTCTCCTTGTGGATTCCCATGTTGCAGAACCCGCATACACCCTCTCCGCAAAATGGCATGGGCCTCTGGAGTCGCCTCATGATACTCCCGCAGGTGTCTCCTTGTCAGGCAAGCTTAATCATTGGAATATTATGATATGGAGACTAGAGGCTACCACGCAACATGAAAGAAATGATTGATTAAGAATGAGTTATGCAGTGGACTATTGGGCGATGGTGCAAATAAGTGAAGATGGTATTTTGCATATCAAAATTGGTAGATGCATGAAATGTCAAGTTGTTGAAATGACAAAATGAATCAAAATACAACATCCTTGTTCACAAAATACGAAGGGAGTGCAGCCTACACACCGTTTCCATAAGGTTTGGAGGATGAAATCTCTACTTGCAGGTCCCGCAGCCTAGACGACTGCTTTCATAATTTTGTTTTCTCCACAACATTCTCACTTCGAAAGCCTGTGCCTTTATCCCTGCATGGTTCTTCCCATTTCCCATCCATCTTCGAGGGACTTGTTATCATCTTATGATACGGATGTTTGAGATGTAATATGGCTAAGACAACCAATAGAGGGGACCAAAATGGCAAGTAATGATTTTAGGATGTCGACAAGGTGAGACAGCTACATGTTGGGCACTGGGAAGGAGGTTCAAGGCTGGAATATTTGATCAAGGAGAGAAGGGATTTATGGCGATTGATTTGGATATTTGGTATCGGGGACTAATTATTGTAAGGGATCTTGAACTCTTAAGAATTAATTAATGTTTCAATAAGGGGAAGACTATGGGTAAAATGGTGATTGCAGTCAAAAGGGATGCCCCTTTTTATTAACATGGTTAATTAATTATCATAATAATGGATATCCTCTTGATCCTTAGGGCCATTCTATGAAATTTAATAGACTTACATGATAATGTGCAGGTCGCCTTGTAATAATAACTCAAAATGAGAAAATTTGTGGACAAAAGAAAGATCTCATTGCTTTAAGAATGATTCCTGAAAGTATGATAGGCCTCCCTTTATGATTAACTTTCAAAGCTTCACTTTAATAATAGTTTTCTCCTCTATGTAGGTCTAATTGTAGGACATTTGGAACCCTGTCCAGGATGGAGCTCTGATGCAAAGTCATTAGGAACACAGATCTATTTGCTCACATGACAGATAAGGGGGGGGGTGTTTCCAAATAGGAACTCTCTAGAGAAATAAAGTTGCAATTAGAGGCATGCTTCCACATAGGACGTATCGGGAACCATGTATGAAATGGGAATACCTCTAGTTAAATATGCTCAAACAATGGATAGCTTTCCAAAGGAGGACTAACAAATGTATGACTATAGACCAAGGAGATCAATTTCAAGAATACAGATGGCTATCTATTGAAAGTCTGAAACGGAAAGGAGTTGTTTTTCCTTTCCCCAAATGATCAAGATCCGTTAGAGGCTGTCCCACGAGATTTAGGGGGCAGCTAATCTATCCCACAATAATGCAAATCTATAAACAAGGTGCACTTGACTGACTGAAAAATGTTGTGAACACATCAACAAGAAGGCAGCCTAGGCGGCTTTCAGCTACAACAAAAGGGCAATCAGCTAGATGACAAAATTGCTACAATGTTTAGTCACTAAAAGACAAAATAAGGAAAAGAAAAAGGCTATATTTTAAATTGCTATATAATGGGGGGTAGGTGAAACCCTAAATTGTATCAAATCTGAGCCACACATTGTGAATCAATCCTATCCATTCATTTGGGCTTTGGAAAACTATAAATAGGGGCTTGCCCCTCATTTGTAAATGGTTGGAGAACTGGTGTAAAGGGAATTTTGCAGCAATAGAGAGAAGCATTGCATGATTTTATGGATGTTTCTTTTGAATTTGTTCATTATGCATCATGGTTCAACTTCCATATTAGATTTAGTTGTTAGTTTCTTGAATGGCTATAATAATGGTGTTTGCTATTATGGTATTTGATGAATTTCCAACCCATACTTTTGGCACTTGTTGATGACAAGCTGCTGTGAAAAGTTAGCCTGGGCTTCCTTATTTCATTGTTGCACCTTAGTTCAATTGTATGTTCATGAAGTGCATGTATAATCTGAAAATATGCAATCCTTAGAAGATTGCATTGGTTTTGTGTAGCTGTAGGCTTCTCTTGGTCAAGAAAAACTTAGTTTAGGAAGTTTGTCTACTATAGCAACCTCCATTATCATTGTTCATTCATATCTTAGAATTAGGACAAATTTCTCAACCCTTTCCCTTTTGCTATTTCTTTTGGACCTTGGTTAGAGTAGGACTCCAAGCATCAAAATAAAGCTAAATCTGATGAACATGGTGAGTTTCAACTTGCTGTTTTAAGTGAGAAACCACTATTCATTCATTTCAAGCACTTTGAAACTCCATTTGCAGATCCAACTTCCCATGCTTTGTAAACCATAAAGGCCACCCTATGATTACTAGAAAATCACATGAACCAACTGAGACATTCCAAGAAAGCCATGACCTAACACCCGAGAGACCTTGGGCTAATTTTCTATAACTTGTTTGTAGGAGATTGCCTTTCAAGAGAGGTGATGCACTCATACATTACCTATGTTGAGAGGGTCAAAAAAACCCATCAACAAAACTGGCAGTAGAAGGAGGGCTGGCTAAGCTTGAGACTACAAAGCTTAAAAGTGGAAGTTGTAAGCACTTTCAAGTAAAAATCTGAGATAGGGAGATCTCTTCATAAGATGGAATCTTAAAATCAAAATTTTTTGAGGGAAAACAAGAGTTGAGCTGAGATGGAACAAAATTTGCAAATTAACATCACTCAGCTGTAGGAAGATCTAAATAGGAGATTGAGGAGACCATTGCAACAATTTGCATTGGCAGATAAGTGTAGAATCCATTGCACTCACACACATAATGAATTGGGATGTCTGACATTCTTGAGTAGAATTGAAAGTCTTGCAAGGAGAAATTCCCTTTTGGGAAATCTATCAACCCTTGGCTCCGTAAATGCATTCAAAGAGTTGATCCAATAACACTTGAACAACAAGGATGGATCAAGGCTAGAGGAGGTACTAATGTCTAGTTGGTGCAAATTTCATAATGCACCCCATTCAAAATTTACTTGTCCACCATGTGTAAACATCATTTCTCAAGCTACGAGTTGTGTTGACAAGTCACAGTAGCCAACTCATAATGAAGAGGAGTCATCCACTGAGGAAGGAGAGTCGTCAACATCTGGAGGACAACACAATGAAGCTGAACCAAGAAGCTCCACCAAAGTAAGTGTTGGGACAACAAATATAGATGCTGAAGATCAAGAGGAAGGAGCTGATTTCCTTGGGACAATGAGGAGCTTTGATGAAAGTCCACTTTGAAGGGAATTTCAAAGCCTCTCCTCCATCATTGGAGGGCAGTCTCCCACTCAAGAAGATGAACCATTGGCAGTTGAAGATGAATTGACAGAGTGTGCAGCAACATATGCTGGGACAACCAACATAGATGTTGAAGAACAAGAGGAAGAAGAGGTAGAATGCCTTGGGGCAGTAGAAAACAATGAAGAAAGAATAAGAAAAATTAGATTATAAGACATTTCCTTCGTGAATGACAATGATCAAGCATCCGAAAATGAAGATTTGGAGGAATGGGAACAACCACATGCTGTAGTTGTCCAACATCAAACTTCCTTCCCAACTAATGATGAGGACCTAATAGTGGAAAAATATGATGAACTAGTGTCAAGACTTATAAGGGATTGGTCAGAGCTAAGATGCCAAGTGGATTTGGAAGTGTTACTACTGCCAGGTTGGTGTAGGCTCCATGATTCAACACATTCTGAATTCACATGCGAACTATGCCAAGAGGATATCAAACAAGTTAAAGAACAAGTAGGAAAGCCAAGTGTACCACTTCTTGTAGTTGCTCCAAGGATTGAACTAGAGGACCAAGGGCTGGAACCAAGTAACGAATTAGCTGAAGGCAGTCCTCAAGAAGGTACTGAGACAACAATAGAAGAGGAGCAACATAGACTCGTGCCTTCAAACAATGAAGCGAAGCAAATAGGGAGGTTGTCCATTAGAAATCAAGAGTCTTTCCCTCTTGTAGAGCATTTGTATGCAATGGATAGGCTTTATGGAGGGATCTTAGAGGTGGACCGCTCATCATACATCGATCCCCTCAACGGATCTATGCCACTTGTTTTTTTCTTACTACTTGGAATTGTGCCACAAAGATATAGGGACGGTGAGGACGAGTAAATTTTAGTGGATGGCGATGATGAAGATATATTACCTGAACCTCCAAACGGTGAAACATTAGAACTTCCAGATTGGGAAAGGAACTCCTTCTCCATCTACATTGATAGTGAAAGAGAGGAAAAAATTGAATGTCATGGAAGGTCACATGAGATGGAAGAAGAAGAAGACAAAGGTGGGGGTGTTTCAATGGCTACCCACAGGTATGACATGCCTAGCCAATTGCAAGATGCAACTAGGAGTCCTATTGCCTTGGCCATCATTGATCCTTTTTCACATTCCAAGAGCTGCAATAGGACAGATTTGTCCATGTCATGTTCCTATGACATTGAACATTATAAAATTAAGATCAACACTAGGAAACAAGGTGGGACAGCGTGCTGCCCATTGAAGGTAGCAACCAAGTAGACACCGAGATTGCAGATGATCAACGAGATGAAGTGTATCTTCTTAAAGAACAACTAGTAGGGGTTTCAAATCCCACATGGGGCATGGAGGAGGTGCTTGCTGCCTCCTTCTCTTTGCCTTATGCAAGCCCAAGATCATAAATGTTGCACCATCTAGTGCCTCCACTCGAGGCTGCCGATGCAACGATCAATGATGTAGTGCTCGCTCTCAACTGTCAAAAGACGCCACCTTCACATGGCGAGATCCAGGTTCTATCTTTCCTTACTCCTGTGAATGCTTTCAGTCACATTTATCATTTTGATTATGGGAATGAGGGGAGATAGATGTGTTTATGGATCAACCATGGGTTTATGAATTACCTCAATTGTTGATTTTTCCTAAATATGTTATTGAATTTGAATGCCGCAATGACGAATTTATTTTTTCTGAGTATAAGGATGAATGTGCATAGTTGAGAATTGTAACGATCACCCATCTGCTTGTGCATGCATTGTGAAATCCAACGAGTGTAAACGTAAGTTTTCCTTGCTTGAACGCGACCCTTTGTAAATATCTTTGTATATAGTTCATTCTTGAGTAGTGTAGGTTTCATGTGCATATCTCAGTTCTGTGCATATAGCTCTGCTTTCCCACTTTCATTGGTTTACTGTAGGTTAGGTTCGCTTTATATTAGTTTCCCTTCCTATTTCTTCCACTTTCCTGCTTTGGTTAGTTTGGGTGTTTTCTTTCTGTTTGCTTCCTGCTTGCTTTCCGTTTTGCTTCCACTCTACTGTTGTTTTGCTCGAGGTCCCTTTGCTTTTAAATGGACACGTTCATGCACACAACAATGATCATTTTAAGTACCTGGGGGTTGTTCTAAGTAGTTCTTCACCAAATTTTAATCAAGTTTTCAAAGTGGATGGTGAAGGTCTTCTATTAGTGTCAAGTGACTTGGGTGTTTGACTCAAAGGGGATAATTCGTTGGTTGGTCTGATTCTGATGTATTCTAAAATTGTATATCTCTTACACATCTTAAGAATTCAATGGTCGCTATAGGTCCTTTGTGAAGTCTAAGTAAGTGAAAAATCTAAAATTATGCTTCAGCGCCACTGTGATTCTTAGCCCTGAGTGTGAGCTTCATTGCTCGCGGGTTGAAATGAAAGGAATTGAAAAGAGAAAAATCAAAAGAAAAGAAGAAAAAGAAAGAAAAGAAAGATATTGAAAATCAAAAGAAATAAATTCAACCTTTTCAGGGGGATCTGACCAGCTGTACCAAGGCTATGGATGCCTGGCTTGTAGTAGAGCAATGTTCGGGAGAATCACAACAAAAACCTTGTCGGGGCAATGGATGCCTGATTGGTAGCGAGGCAATGTCCTGAATACTTTTGGAGTTAGAATAAACTACGTAGCTTAACTTGATGGAGCTTGTGTTCTTGCAGCCACTTAAGGATGAGAATTAATGCATATGCACACACTTGGATTTTCAACATACTGAAAGTTGGGTTGACTAGTGGTTTGGACCCTTTGGTCGAGCATCTGGTTTGTTTTCCCTAGCGTGAGGATCAGTACCAGAGATTCTAGGTTTGTGATTCTAGTTTTTCATTGAAATGCTCTGGAGCATATCCCCAGTGAGTCACCATTTATTGTGCATGTTTTGCACACACACCCCACTGAAGGCAAGGACCCCCTTTTTTTTCACTCCTGATGGGTCATTTTCACTCTCGACAGGCTACTTTGATCTCATCTAGTGCTGTGTGCCCCTATTCCCAAGCCCAAGACAGTCACGATCCATAAAACGATCAAATATCCCCTTTGCCAGATTCACCCATTAGGTTTCACCAAGTCATTTGCACTTGCGGGCTGGATCTTGTGGGTTTCCCTTGACTTTCCACCCCAACATTTGTTGGGCCTCGTAGACTCGCATTCATGAGTCTCCTCTTGCTATTTGCTATTGCGTTTTTCCATTCACCTATAGCCAAGTCTTGGCTTCTGTCTGTGGGGTGGGCCTTACATCCACTTTTGCTACTGCGTCCTTCAGGTATCGCTGCTAAAGTCGCAGCTGACCCCTAAATTCCACCTACATGGTGGGATCTGCACTCGATCTCGCCGTCCCTGTCATCATTTTATTTCCATCGCTCAATGATCAAATATTCATGTCACCTCTTGTGATATGGTCGATAGCTAGTATCAGTGACCCCAGCCTAGGAACTTGAGGTAGAAAAACCATGAAGATAATAATTATCTGGATCCTCCCCAACGGTTGTAGGTGTTTGATGGCAAAAAGCTGTCTCTTGACAACCATTATTTGAATGGTGAAACCTTAGGGTCATTCCACCATATGGGTCCTGCATATGTCATTTCCTCAGCACAAAACCTCACATTCACTAGCCGAGTCCTGAGTCTAAGCTTGTTGGCGGGTTCATCCATGCAGGCCACCGCTAGTTGGGTGTTGTCACCACTACATCACGTTATGATGGAAAAGCCCCACCACTTTCTTGCGACGCTCTCATGCAGATTATTTACCTCCATTTATCATCATCACCCCGCCCTCTTCCATCATTGACCTACATGGAATGCTCATATGTTTCTCCTATAGCAAGAGGAGGTTAGATATGTTATGAAGTTACTAAATATAAATTCATTATTCCAAAGCTACAATTAAAGAGTTTGCGAATGAAGGAGCTAGGTGGGAGCTCGAAAGAAAATTTGAAGCTATGTCTTTCACGATAGTACCCCATGATTAGAGCCTTTCACTCAAGCTGCCTTCCCCTTTCACATTGTGACATGATGACATTTAAATTTGGCACTGGCGGCCACCGTCCATGCAGAACCCGCAATGTGGGTCTTCATCTGTCCCTCGCCGTTTTCTTAGTGGCGTTCCTCAAATGCCTTCCCGCGCATTACCACCTGCAAGCTTATCTCTGCAGAGTTAGAGAATGCGGAGCCCTCCTTTACCTTCACCACTAGGATGACTTCATGATGTGGGTTCCGCATTACCATTAGCCATTGTTTCCTCGCCATCATTTTAACGGCTTCACCATGTCATTCTCCCACAAGTTACTACTCACATTCCTCCTGCATGGTGTTACTGCACTACAAAACATGACTAGGGCTATTTATTCCACACACACAATCATAAAGACGTCCCAGCTTGGATCCGTTCAAGAGTGCACTCATTGATGGTGGCACTAAGACTACCAAGAAACATGCTTTAAGAGGGGTGTCATCTCACAGAAGATAGTAATTTCTAGACCGTTATGGCATACATATTTTAAAGAAAAAAGTTTCGAAGGTTCTAACATTATGATGCACTATGGGTTATGGGCCATTTGAGAAATGGTTGCTCCCAGCCTTTGTATGAAAACTAAAATGAATGGACGAATATTTTATCGACCAAGGAAGGAGTAGAAATGGAAGTGGTCATGCTTGTATTCGAGGACCTTAAAGCTATAGAGAACACATGTGTGGGTGTCGCAGGCTTCACGACTGTCATCTCAGCTCAACCTGACGGTGTCACACCCACGTCTCCCTGCACCTCATCGCTCGTGACAAGCCCACAAGGAACAAACTAAATTTACACATAGCCTCATTTGAATAATGAGTAAAAGAGGATGTTATGCTGGCTGACGTATGAAATTTTCTGCTTTGGATGATGATCTGAATGTTAGTGAAATAGTCTATTCGTGTAGTGATGAAATGAAGAAGAAACTAACAGTGGTGAAGGGGGTGGCTCCTCAAGATTATTACACCCATTATCACTCAAGCGATTTAACTTCTTCATTGTCTTGGATACTTTGGACTCTTTACAATTTGGCCATTTGGGAGGATTATGGGCTGCTAAGTTGCACACATGCTTTGAGGGGCCAAGTGATGCTCATATAAATGATGGCATGAATGGGGCTAGTGTGTTGATTTTGATAAATAATTTGAAATGCTCAAAATTAGGTCACTGTGAGAGCCATGGCCACGGTATGGGCCTCTTAACTCAGGCTTTTCCTCACCTTCAGTTTTTGTGGGATGTCCCTTTATTGTTACAAGGTGGTGGATGGATCGTTGAGTAATGGGGAAATGGGTGATACATATTTAGCAAGCGATGATGCAAGAATTCAATGCATCTGAAATATGGGATTTAACATGAGATGGTAATATCACTGCCTTGAGAAAGGATATTGATTGAAAGGAAGCATGTCATTGCAGTGGCCGGCTTGTCCCGTGCGGACCCCACCCCTATGGGTGCCATGTTCCCTAATGTTGTTCTTTAACGGACTTCTCCCCGCATCTTCCCAATTCCTCCTCCCCACAGCTCCTCGAAGGCCTCCTAGATGGTGAGTTGCAACGATAATTGGCATAAAAGGGGTGTCTTACTAGTCTGAGGGGCGGCGATTGTAATGGCCATGATCAATAATAGGTAGAAAAATCATTTAGAGGTTTCAAACGGTCACTCAATGAAGACTTTAACCAGGCCGAGTTTTGACCTGCGGACTCCACAGCTTGGGCAACCGTCTTCTCCAAAGGTGTCCTCTTAACAATGATGGATTCTACCCTTGTGGGTTCCGCACTCTTTGTAGCTATCTTCCACGATGATGTTCACCCTGCATTCCCCCTCGTGTCCTCTTTGGCAGCGGCGTTGCTTGCAGAGTCTGCTCCCTATCTCGACTCCTGAGCGACGTTCTCTACTGCGGTGTTTTGGTGATGGTTTGCTTCTACGTTGGATCTCCTACCTACGGTTGGCTAAGTAACGCAGCATCAAAATGGTGATGGGAGTTGGCTACATTCAATATTGATCAAGGGGGAATCTTGTTATCACTAAACCTTGCAAATTTCTCGAAGTGATTACTCCACGGAGGCTATTGACATTAAAGAAAACCTATGCCACTTTAAGAGGTTATCGAATTTATAGCAGGGTGTGAATAAGAGGCGATGGGAAGCAAATAGTCAGAGCCGAATTGTGTGAAATGAAAGGGAGAAAAATAAATTCGAGGGTGACGGCGATTCAAGGTGATGCATACTCTTCATAGATTTTAAAGACAAGAATAACGATGGAGTGATAAAATCGTATGTTGCTTAGGCTGGCTGGCGCTATGGTGATAGAAAAATAGGTCATGGCCTAACAACTCCCAAGTGCAAACATTTTTAAAGATTCGTCAGCTTGGGCTCGAGGGGTTCCTTCATATGCGAGCTTAGATCAGGATATAATCTAACGCATGGTGGAATGGGAATCACATAATCCATTGAAGTGATCTTGCAAGAACCACAAGTTAAAATATACAGTCACAAAATGCTACTTCGATTATCGTCATTCATAGAAGAGGTGCAAGTGATCAAGCGATGTAGTCAAACAAAAATGCTGAATAAAGTGACTGATGGCGTCGATGATTCTGTGTCCCTCGGCCTTCCCTCTAGTGCAGTAGTCGAAAAGGATCTTCCCCATGACAAATGCAAAAGGCTATGACTAACGATGGTTGGATGATCATGATAAGGGCTCCAGTGGAGATAGTTGATGCCTCCTTCCGAAGGCTAAACATACGTATAGAGCTAACCTCTTCATGGCCGATCGGTTAAAGGAGCGAATGGGAATATGGATTCTATTATTAGTAGCTATTATAGCTAGGGGTAGATGTGTGTTCGATGATATGCATATGTCCTTGCGTCCCAACAATGAAATTATGAGTTTACGGGTGGTTAGTTGTAGGGGTCAGGGTCACCTTCGTTGTGAACAAATGGATTTCTCCCTACGGATTCTCGTGTTGCGGAACACGCATACACCCTCTCCACGAAATGGCATGGGCCTCTAGCATCGCCTCATGATACTCCTGTGGGTGTCTCCTTGTCAGGAAAGCTTAATATTTGGAATATTATGATATGGAGACTCGAGGGTACCACACAACATGAAAGAAATGATGGATTAAGAATGAGTTATGCAATAGACTATTAGGCGATGGTGCCAATAAGTGAAGATGGTAGTCCACACATCAAAATTGATAGAGGCATGAAATGTCGAGTTGTCGAAATGACAGAACGAATCAAAATACCATGTCCTTGTTTACAAAATACAAAGGGAGTGTAGCCTGCATGCCGTTTCCATAAGGTTTGGAGGATGGAATCTTTTCTTGCGGGTCCCGCATCCTGGATGGCTGCTTTCATAATGTCATTTCCCCATGACATTCTTGCTTTGGCAGCCTGCGCCTTTATCCCCGTATGGTTTTGCCTGTTTCCTATCCATCTTTGAGGGACTCATTTTTGTCTTACGATGCGGGTGTTTGAGATGTAATATGGCCAAGACAACCAATAGAGGGGACCAAAATGACAAGTAATGCTTTCAGGATGTCGACAAGGTGAGACGGCTGCATGTTGGGCATTGGGAAGGAGGTTCAAGGCTGGAGTATCCAATCAAGGAGAGAAGGGATTTATGGCGATTCATTTGGATATTTGGTATTGGGGACTAATTATTGTAAGGGAGCTTGAACTCTTAAGGATTAATTAATGTTTCAATAAGGGGAAGACTAGGGGTAAAATGGTGATTGTAGTGAAAAGGGACACCCCTTTTTATTAATAGGGTTAATTAATTATCGTAATAATGGATTTCCTCTTGATCCTTAGGGTCATTCTATGAAATTTAATAGACTTGCATGATAATGTGTAGGTCGCCTTGTAATAAGAACTCAAAATTAGAACATTTGTGGAAAAAAGAAAGATCTCATTTCTTTAAGAACGATTCCTAAAAGTATGATAGGCCTCCCTTTATGATTAATTTTCAAAGCTTCACTTTAATAATAGTTTTCTCCTGTATGTAGGTCTAATTGTAGGAGGACGTTTGTAACCCTGTCTAGGATGGAGCTCTGACACAAAGTCGTCAAGAACACAGATCTATTTGCTCACACGATAGATAAGGGGGGGTGCTGCCAAACATGAACTCTTTAGAGAAAGAAAGCTGCAATTAGTGGAATGCTTCCACATAGGACGTATCAAGAACCATGTCTAAAATGGGAATAACTCTAGTTAAATATGCTCAAACAATGGATAACTTTCCAAAGGAGGACTAATAAACGTATGACTGCAGACCAAGGAGATCAATGTCAAGAATAAAGATGGTTGTATGTTGAAAGTTTGAAACAGAAAGGAGCTGTTTTTCCTTTCCCCAAACGATCAGGATCCGTCAGAGGCTGTTAGATGAGATCTGGGGGGGAAGCTAATCTATCCCACAATAATGCAAAACTGCAAACAAGGTGCACTTGACTGACTGGAAAATGCTGCGAACACATCAACAAGAAGGCAACCCAAAAATGGACCATTCGTTGTGACCTTTTTCCTTGAAGATCATCTATTATGTTCTCATATATTTCAAGCAACCATTTAGGAGTTCTCATGTAATTAGGTGTTACATAAGGTTCATTTTCAAAATTTTCAATATATCAACATTTTCAATAATAATTCCAATATTTTCATTTTCAATAAAAATTTCATTTTCAACAACATTTTCATTTTCAATAACATTTTCAACAAAATTTTCATTTTAAATGTTGTTCACATTTTCATTTTCAATTCCACATTTTTAATTTCAATATTTTCATTTTCAATTTCAATATGATGTTCAATATTTTCAAATTCTATTTCATCTTCACTTGAATTAAAATTTAACGGTGTAGAAGAAGCTTCAATTTGAATATTTGTCATACCTTTTCTTCTTTTCTTATGACTTTCTCTATCTTTTGCTCTATATGCTTCAATTTGATCTACTGTTAGTTTCCTTTTTCCTTTTCTCTTACGACAACTACTGCTCCCCATTGCACAAACAAAAAACACACACAAATGATTGTAATTGTTAATAAAGTGTAAAAGAATCTCCCAAAAGCTGAATTTTGTTTGATACAGATAAAAAACATGAGATTTCTGTGACAAAAGGAATGTAGGGACCGTTGGAATGCTCAAAACGGTCCCATTTTTGTTTTTTAATATAACTTAGTCAACAAATATCCATTCCAAAATAGATATCAATTACAAATGGATATCCATTTTGAAACCTATATCTGTTATGTTTTGTACTTGATAGACTTGATGCTGCTCGTGCTTTTATCTTTTTAACCTATAGCAAAGAAAATGGATATCTATTTATAATGGATATCCGTTCTAAATGGATATATGTTTGCTTTAGTTTTAAGAATTATTATTAACATAGTATTATTAATATATTATATTATGATATATTTTATATTGTATTAAATATATTATATGTTATGATCTATATATTTATTATATATTAATATTATATATAATATATAATATATATTAATATGTATATAATATATTAAATATATTATATCTATTATCCACTCTCCCTCTCTCTCTCCCTCTCAGGTCTTTCTCTATCTCCCTCTCTTCCACTCTCCCTCTCCCTCTCTCCCTCTCTCCCTCTCAAGTCTTTCTCTCTCCCTCTCTCTCTCCAACTCTCTATCTCTCCCAATCCCCCTCTCTCCCTCTCTTCCACCCTCCCTCCCTCTCTCCCTCTCTTCCACTCTCCCTCTCTCCCTCTCTCCCACTCTCTTTCTCTCTCTCCCTTTCAAGTCTTTCTCTCTCTACCTCTCTCCCACTCTCCCTCCTTCCCTCTCTCCCACTCTTTTTTCTCTCCGTCTCTCCCTCTCAGGTCTTTCTCTCTCTCCCTCTCTCCCTCTCCCTCTCCAGGTATTTCTCTCTCCTCTCCTCCTCTCCTCCTCCTCCCTCTCTCCTCTCTCTCCTTTCTCCTCTCTTCCTCTCTCCTCCACCCTCTCTCTCCTCTCTCTCTCTCTCTCTCTCTCTCTCTCTCTCTCTCTCTCTCTCTCTCTCTCTCTCTCTCTCTCTCTCTCTCTCTCTCTCTCTCCCTTCCTCCCTCTCCCTCTCCCTATCTCCCTCTCTCCCTCTCTCCCTCTCCCCCCATCTCTCTCTCTCATTCAATTTTTATAAACCAAATAACACATAAAACCAATATTATGTATTATTAATATATATAAAAAATGTATTATATATTAATATATCATAATATATTATATATTATATTATATATAGTATTATTTAATATACATATTATATATTATATTATATAATATATATTTTAAACTATATAGTATATAAATAATATATTATACTCTCCCTCTCTAGCTCTAGCACTACTACAGATATCCAACTTGTATTTTGTATTGAACTTTTGAACACAATAATTAAGCATTCTGTCATAAAAATCTTGACCTCCCAAATGCATATCCCCTCTAACGGCCTTGACGGAAATATTACCCTTTCGAGCAGAAACAACTAACACATCGAACATACCTCCACCCAAATCGAAGATGAGAATGCTTCTTTCTCTATTATATACATCTTCGAAGCCATAAGTTATAGCTACGCTCATTGGATCAATAATTGTTCACATGACATTGAGGCTTGTAATCTTACTAGCATCTTTTGTGGCCCTCTTCTGTGCATCATTAAAATAAGCAAAAACAATACAATAACTGTATTTTTCACCTCGTATTAAAATAAGCAGCATGGATGAGATCTCTTCAGGCGCAAATAACTCTCTTAGGTCCATCCAACCTCCTCTCTCTCTCAGGCCTCTCCCCTCCCTCTCTCTCTAGTCTCAAGTCTCTCCCTCCCACCCTAACTAGATAGCTCTCTCTCCCTCTTTCCCTCCCTCCCACCCTCTCTCTCAAGTCTCTCTCTCTCTCTCTCTCTCTCTCTCTCCTCTCTCTCTCTCTCTCTCTCCTCTCTCACTCTCTCTCTCTCTCTCTCTCTCTCTCTCTCTCTCTCTCTCTCTCTCTCTCTCTCTCTCTCTGTCTCAGTTCTCTTCCCTCCCAGGTCTCCCTCTCTCCCCTAACTGGATAACTCTCTGTCCCCATCTCTCCCTCCACTCCCTCTCTCCTCTCCCACTCTCTCCTCCGCTCTCTCTCTCTGGTCTCTTCCTCCTCTCCCTCTGCCCTAGCTAGATAACTCTCTGTCCCCATCTCTCCCTCCCTCCCACCCTCTCTCCTCTCATCTCTCTCCCACTCTCTCTCCCTCCCAGGTATCTCTCTCTCTCTCTCTCTCTCTCTCCCCCTCTCTCTCTCTCCATATCCCTCTCAAGACTCCCTCCCTTCCTCCCTCTCCCTCTCAAGTATCTTTCTCTTTCTCTCTCTATCCTTCCCTCTTAGGTCTCTCCCTCCCACTCTCCATCACTCCCTAACTACATAAATCTCTCTCCCCCTCTCACCCTCTTTCCCTCCCTCCCACCCTCTCTCTCTTGGGTCTCTCTCTCAATTCTCTCTCCCATTCTCTCTCCCTCTCAAGTCTCTCTCTCCCTCTCTCCCTCTCAAGTCTCTCTCTCTCTCGTCTCCCTCCCTCCCTCCCTCCCTCTTAGGTATTTCTCTCCTTCTCTCTCTCTCTCTCTCCCTCTCACTCTCAGGTCCCTCCCACTCTCAGTTCCCTCCCACTCCCTCTCTCTCTCTCTCAAGTTTCTCCCTCCCTCTATCTTTATCTCTCAGGTCTCTCCCACTCCCCCCCTCTCTCTCTCCCTCCCTCTCTCCCTCTCCCTCTCAAGACTCTCTCTCCCCCCCTCCCTTTTAGGTCTATCTCTCAGGTCCCTCCCACTCCCTCCCTCTCTCTCTCAAGTATCTCCCTCCCACTCCCTCTCCTCTCTCCCTCTCAAGTATCTCTCTCTCTCTCTCTCTCTCTCCTCTCTCCTCCTCCTGCCAAGTCTCTCTCTATCTCCCTCCTTCTTAGGTCTCTCTCTCTCTCTCTCAGGTTCCTCCCACTCCCCCTTAGGTCTCTCTCCAGTCTCTCCCTCCCACTCTCTCTCCCTCTCAACTCTCTCTCTCCCCCCTCTCTCTCCCTCCCTCTCTCCCTCTTTGTCTCTCCCCCCTTCCCTCCCTCTCTCCCTCTCAAGTCTTTCTTTCTGCCTCTCTCCCTCTCAAGTCTCTCTTTCCCTATCAACTCTCTCTCTCTCAAGTCTTTCTCTCTCCCTCTCAAGTCTTTCTCTTTTCCTTCCTCTCAAGTATCTCTCTCTCTTCCTCTCTCCCTCTCAAGTATCTCTCTTTGTCTCAAGTCTCACTCTCTGCCTCCCTCTCAAGTCTCTCCCACTCTCTCTCTCTCCCTCCCTCCCTCTCCCTCCCTCTCACCCCCTCAGCTCTCTCTCTCTCCCTCCCTCTCAACTCTCTCTCTCCATCCCTCTCAGGTTTTTCTCTCCCCCTCTCTCTCAAGTCCCTCCCACTCTCTCTCTCAGGTCTCTCCCTCTCTCTCTCTTGTGAATTGGATGCACATCAATAAATATATAATATATAGTATGTATTAAATATATTATAGAATATATATAATATATATTACATAATATTAATATAATATATAATATACAATGCAAAATATATGTAGTATATAGTATATAATATAATATAATAATATATAATATAATAATGTATAATATAATATATAGTATAATACATAATACATAATATATATAATATATTAGTATATTAGTATATATTAAAATATAAAATATTATGTATTATAAATAATACAAGTAACAAATATCTATTTATAAACGAATATCCATTTTTTTTTGACAAAATCAATAGGCTCAAGATTTGGCTCGGAATTTGGTTCGAGATTGCCTAACCTGTAAAGTCAGCCCAAAAAGCATTTCTACAAAATTTACTTTATTTTCTAAAGTTCACCCTTGTGGCTAACAAATTTTTTTTATCTGAATTTCATGAAATGAAAAGGGTTTATAGAAAAAATTGTTAGCTTTCCACCAGTATAAGATATGCCTTATTTTGAATTTAATAGATAATTATTATTGATTTTCTACATACATTATGACTAAAGTCCTGATTGATAGGCTAATTGAAAAACTTCTATAGCTTTCTTGAACTACTTCACATTTTTTGAACCTAAAAGATGTGTCACATTCTATGCTTCACATACTATAGAATAAATAAAAAAATTGAATTTCATAAATTTTTGACCAAGTTATGGTGATCAGACACACACGTTTTAATAATTCTGAAATGTTCTAATAAAATAATCATAACTAATTATTTACATGGAAAAAAATTACAAAAAAAAAAAATCCGGCACATCCGAGCATGTGTCCTCTACATATATTGAAAGTTTCAGATTATTTATTTATTTTTTTCTTGTACTTAGGGTGGTCAAACATACACCTACTTCTTATCTTTTTCCTGAAAATTTAGTACCACTGCATTGAAATTTCATTTTTTTGCAAAATAGATTAACCTTTTTCCAAAAAAGGACTAGTAGCCTAGAAACTACATTCAATTTGCTACAAGTTTTGTTCTTACATATTTTTAAAATTATGTTAATAACCTATTCAATTTTTTATGTCAAGTTGTCTAACTCTTTTTCTGAATTTTCATTGCCACTTAGAGGCCTAGTTTGGACCCCCATGATCCTACACTAACCCAAGTTTAAATCTAAATTCTTTAGCTAGTTCAAAGACTTTAAGGTTCTTGGAGAGAATTAGACTAGTAAAAATATTAGGATTTTGAGAACTAATAATAGTGGTGAGTTTTTTTTAGCATATTTTTATAACTTCTATAGGGATCATGTAATATATTCATACATAAAACAACTATATATAACCATTAATGTAATGGAATTATAGAAACAATAAATAGGACATTGATTAAGAGGGATATGAGTATGCTTCATGGGGATGGCTTGGAATAATTTTTTTGGGTAGAAATAATTTCTACAACTTGTGACTTGTTACATATATCTCATAAGTAAACTCTTATTGATAAGACACCTATGGAGGCATGTTTAGAAAAATTTCCTTCATTGATACACATTAGAGTTTTTCCTTGCAAGGCATATGCTAATGTGCCTAGGGAGAAGAGGTCAAAGTGGGAGAACAAGGATGTTAAAATTATTTTCATCAGTTGTGGTATTAGTGTTAAAGGGTACAAGGTTTGGGATCTTATCACTAAGAGAGTTTGTATATAATTTTTTATCTTTAGAGAAGTTGAGCCTTATTCCATTATATTACAACTAGGAAAAGATGAAAAGAAAGATGTGGTTCAACTACCCCCAAATATTAAGAAATTTGAAAAAGAATCCTACAAATGATCTAAAGAGGAGAAGAGCTCAAATAGTTTAGAGAGTTATAAAGAGGAGGTAGAACCTGTAGTTACCCAAAATAAAATTGAGTAAATAATTTTTATTTATTTAATTTAACTTATGTCCCTTATCCTAATAATTAATTAAATAAATATTTATTATTTATTTAATTAATTTCCCCATCATCCTTTATCCACCATCTTTAATTAAATAAATCTACATCTATTTAATTAAAGTTAACCCTTTCCTACATTCCTCTAAAATCCCCTAACCTTTCTTAGGTTAATTAATCCTTGACTAATTAACCTTATCCCATTCTCCAAATTTTAACTCCAGGTCTAAGTTAATAAACCCTTGGTTTATTAACTCAACCCATTCTCATTAAATCAATTAATCCTTGATTAGTTGATCTAACCCTCATCCTAATCCTCATTATCATTATTTCCTAATTTTAAATTCCTACATCTCACCTACCCCCACTAATCTCTTACACAAGCCACCCTATCTCTTACACAACTTTAATGCCTCTCTTCCCAATGTGTGCTCACACATGTGTGAGCACACATCCCCATTTCACCCCTTTACATCTTGTGACACTTTTCACAAGGCTAATCAATCCTAATCCTTGAATCAAAGCTCACCTTCTCAATCAATCTCAACCCTCCATTAGCCATTCAATATTAGCCCTTGATTCTTCACACCAAATTTCTATATAATGAGGCCTTGACTCTCATGATTTCAATCCATGTATTCATTCTATCCTTATGCTATCAAAAAATCCCTCCAATCCATTTTCATCATACCATCATCATGCTAAAATATTGAGCAACCACATCCATCTCAATCTTTGGAGAAAATTTGCAAGAAATTGGTGCTTCTTGTGAGCTCAATCCATGAAGAGGAAGGAGAAATGAAGGTATAACATTATTATGTTTATTTCTTATTCATTTTCATATATTTACATTCGTATTCATCTTCCCCATATTCATTTTGGAACGCTTGGTGGCTTCCCACCCTTCATTCTAACGTTTCTTGAAGTTTTTGTAAGTTTTGAGGTTGCAAGGACCATTTTCAGGCAATAACTATGGAACTGCGCCTCTGTTACATAGAATGTCACTTAAGTGCAAGATTGTGGTGCCTACATTCAAAACTACTACACTTTTGCTTCCTGGTGTAGACACTGAAAGTTGACCACTTTTGTTTGGTCAATTTACCCGTAATTCAACCAATTTCATATTCTCTATATTAATTAAATAATACCTTATTATTTAATTAATATTCATTATCACCCTTCATCCTAATCTATTTCTTCTATCATCTTTAAATCCTAGCCTAAATTAAATAATTACCTTTAATTATTTACCCCCATCACTTATCCCTTTCCTCCAAAAAATAAATAAATAATCTATTTATGTAATTCCCCTCATGTCACATCCTCCATAATCGACTCCTAATCTTAATCCTCCTTGTTTAATCCTTGATTAAGGATGTGCACATTCCTAATCATTGATTAGGGAGGTGTCACATCCTCCATAAAATGCAAGTGGGATCCTAATCTCTCTCAACCACCTAACCCTCTTCTAATCATCCATTAATTAGCCTAGTCTAACCCATGGTCAACCCCCAATGGAATTTTTAATTCTATTATAATCTTCCCACATCCCCAAATTGAATTTTAAATTCCATTTTATTTTCCCAAGGTACTTGGAGGAATTTTTAATTCCTCTCCCATCCCCCAAGGAATTTTCAATTCCTTTTCCTTCTCCCAATGATGATTTAAGGGAATTTTTAATTCCCTTTTGTCACATCCCTTACCTATGGTACTACCAAGTACCCCTTCCCCAAGGAATATTAAATTCCTTTTATCCCATCCATGCACATTAAAAAGGAATTTTTAATTCCTTTGGTCAAACCTTGATCTCAGCCCTCGATCCTCTTCCAAGAATCAATCTTGGCCATTCATTCATCTCCCCTCTTGCTAATGACTAAAAGAATTAGTCATTTTTCTCTCTCTCATTCATTCAACCAAAATCAAAATATTTCAAAAATATCAATCTCCCAAGCCTTCAATCACCATAGCCATCTTGCATCCATTTTATGATCAAATCAAGCAAAATCAACTTGTTATGTTGTCAAAATCTTGAAGGAGCACACATATCACGCCATCGAATGGGGAAAACAAAATCATCAAGTTCAAAAAGGTAAAAATTTGTGTTTTCTTTCATTTTCAGCTTGAACTTCATCCTTAGGCCCTTATCTTGAGAGTTGTCTTTTGTTTTTATCATTTTTCTTGAATTTCATGCATTTTTAGATAAGGCAAAAACACTGCACACACTCGACACTTCTTTAATCATTCTAACCTAGATCTAGGGTTTGTTTGGCTTCTAACATCTTGTTTTGTAGGTCTTTATTGTTCTCACACTTTGATTTGCAGGTTCATCCATCATTTTCATGCTTAAACTAGGTTTTCATACAAGCTTTCTAGGTCACCTAGGATCTTCTTCATTTTCAGCTAATTTTAATTGCATTAGGGGGCATATTTTGGCTAGATATTCATGTTTTTTTTTAATAGTCTAGATAACTGAGAGGTGGGGTGAATCAGTTATCATAAAAAAAATTTCTTGACTTTAATTAATCTAGAGCAAGCTTATATCAAACAAATAATAATCAAACCGATATGAATAGGAAAGTACACAACACCATGCACAATGAACACCAAAATTTACATGGAAACCCAAGAAGGGAAAAACCATGAAGAATGCTAATTCTCAATTAAAGAACACCAGTTAAGGTGATTTTTACAAGGACTCACTGCCAAAATTCTCACTGCAGGTAAGGCTCACTGCCAGTGGGCTCACTGCCCAATTATTACAAAAAAAAAGTCTCGCTAACAAAAATGAACTGATGAAGCTACATCTACATATGCATGAAGTCGGTTCCAGTTAAGAGCACAATATTTTTTAACAACAGATCCAGTCAAGAATCTTCTGCCCTCCTTCCTTGCACAACCTTTGCAATACAAATTACTTCTTCCTGACACTTGCCTTCAGTTTCCTTCTATGTTTCTTATTGCACAATCCTTCACACCCTTTTATCTATTCAAACACTTCACAATATCTAGATTTTTAGATTCACATTCACCACACTGTCTTCCATCGAGCAAAATAAACTTTTACTTATACCATTCCATGCCTTCATAATCTCCTAAGTTGGCCAAACACAATGTCTTCATAATCTCCTATGTCATCCATAATTAGGTCACCACAAAACATGTTGGTATGAAGAACAACCTTGAAATATTCAATAAGGCTTGGCACACTAGCACCAAACCCAAAAGATAGGTTGCACATAAAGATATTCTTACCACGTTACCATGAGACCCATACATAGGTCATACATAAGATAAGTTCATCATATAACATAATTATCAAAAGATAGCAAAATTTGAACTACATGAGATATATTCCAGAGCCGATGGGAATGCCACAACGAAGACCAAATCTTGATTTCCAACAATTTCAGTATCAACCAGAGAAACACAATTAGACATACCAAAAATTGTAACATGCTACATGAATGTCTGGATAGCAAGGATACCTGGAATAAGCTTTGAGCACAACAACCAATATCAAAAGATAGATTAGTCTTCATTATTCTACATTAACTATCTTCCACGAATGTCCCAAAAAGAAGTACTGCCATATCTAGATCAAGGATAACTTTGCAACATCATAACACTCGATAGGATAGATCATTTATGTATATCATTTGGATCACAACCTTCCGGATCCTAGGTTTTGACATCAATGAAAACAATGCTAAATTATCTCAACAATTTCTCAACAGTTTTTACATCCCCCATATGCTCATCTATTCATTTCCCCATCTAGGTTGGTCCAAAACTTCATTTTTTGACTTTTGAGGGTCATTTTTTGGCACTTTCTACAAAGTGGCGCCTAAGTTAAAAATTATGGTGGCTCTATTCAAAATTTGTATGCCTCTATTTTAGGGGACATATTTTGGTGTTTCTTAGGTGTTTGATGCCTCAAAACTTTCATTTTTAAGTCATTACATGCATTTTTAGGTTGTTTTCTCAATTGGGTATCTGACAAACATCAAATTTTCACCCTCGAAAGCTATCTTTTTGTCCCATTTTGTAAAATTGTGCCTCTGTTCACAGAATGGCGCCTCTGTTTTAACAAAAGCACAACTTTATCTACAAAATTGCACCTAGGTTTCATAATGCATCTTTAAGTCTTCTTTCACTTGTTCTTTGCATCTAATCTTTGTTTTTAGAGACTAATGCATGTTGTAGGTCTCTAATGCTCATCTAAGGCACAAATCATCACATATCCATGCTTGCTTTCATGCTAACAATATTTTTATTTGATCATCTTATCATCTAACCACTTCTTTTGTAGCTTGAAATTGATTGTCAAAGGCAAAATCATCAAACTACTAACATTTTCTTGAAGATTTGTTTGTCCAAGGCTTTATTTTTTCCACTAGTCTAGGCACATTTTGTTTCTTAAGGTTAATGGATTTTTGTTTGATGTGTCTTTGAGTGACTGGTGTGTATGCTCTCCTCTCGCACCTACTATGATCTTGAGGATCAAAAACACCACTTACTCTTTTTCTTTTTCTTTTCATCCTAAGGAACCCAACGTGTGTATGCTCTCCCCTCATGCTTCGTGCAATCTTGGGGATCAAAAAAACTTGGATCATTCCTTTTAGGGGGCCTGTCTAGGGATTTCATCACCCTAGGGGACAACCCCAACTCTCGTGTTTTGACAGAGTATAAAGAGCGAGAGGTGAATCTAAAGACACCTCTCTTGGAAGTGGAATTTTGTCAATCTGGGCTAAGCCTCCAAGAACTTTATACCTTGGAGAAGTGAAGGTGGGGAGTGGGTTACCCTCTCCTCTTGACAGTTTGACATTGTTCCCTTTCATCTATGGATTTGGGCCTCACGTACCCTTGAGGTATATAGAGGACTCCCTAGCAGCCTTGTGTATCCTAGATTAAACCTTTCGGCCATAGCTTAGTGTGGTGAAAGGGATGCAGATCGTACCCTGAAGTTACTCACCACGTACTCCCTTAGGTTGAGATAGAAATCCTTGTGGTGAATTATTATAGTTCTCAAAGAGAGAGAAGGTGAGCCCATGGCGTCTATTGATGACCTTGTGCCACTCGATCTCTACCTATCCGCCTTCACGAGAAAGGGTGCTCCAATGAACCACCCAAGTATCAAGGAGTATTAACCCAAGCTTGCTTGGGCTAAGCTATAATCCCACTTGAATAATTTAGGTTTTTGCAAGTTCTTGAAGTGTCTTCTTGTGAAATACCCATGAAAAATGAATCAACCAAGGGGTTGAGGATTGAACATACACTAAAAAAATACATCAAACTTGGCCATTTTGTTTGTTTGTATGATTTTAATTCTATATCCTAGTAAAGAAATAAAAAGATTCACCTCATCTAATCCTTCCTATCCTAATCATCCCTCCACATCCTAGTCACAACATCTTTTCCATCATAATCATCCATTTTTATCATAACCACCTAATCCACTATTTTCATCTTAATCACCCCTTCTAATCCTAATCGTTGTTGAAAATGAAGGTAATATTGTAGCTTAAAACTTGTAAAACTATGAGACTGTAGATCTAATTAAGTGTTCTTTGTCACAATTCTTTGTGTATGATTAATTTGTTTAGATCAATTTTACCAATTGTAGAAAAAGATAGGAGATTGCAGAAGAATGAGACAAGAAGATAGAAGTGACACAACATATACATGGAGAAATCCTTTCAGGGAAAAACTCCACTAGAATCAATAGTGCTTGTATTATTTAACCTTAGAACAAGATTACAATAATACTGTATCAGTCCTTTGCTCGATATGCTTCCTTTGCCTTCAACAATCCTTCTTCACAACTTGCACAAAACTCTCATACACTTTTTACAGCATAAGCTATCCATGCATTCCATGTGACCAAGCATGAATCCACATATCCCATACCATGCTTCAAACCCTCACACATGGACAAGATCAACCTACTAACCTACAACACCTGTTATAAACTTTGATGCAATTGCTGCAATGAATAGACAATTAATGAGCATGTAAACTCAATAAGAGTTGTACAAAACAAGATTTTGAAGCTCCTCTCAAAAAAATATACACCTAGATTGTGCAAGTAGAGTTCCACACTCTAACATGAAGTCAAAACCAAAGTCTCCTCAATTTAGGCACCCCAAACTAAACACTTAACTGATCATTGGTCAAGAAAATATCTTGCAAAAAATCAACTCAAAGTTGGCACCCAAGAATGGGACCACTTAACTGAGCCTTGTAAATATATTCTCATGTAAAAGGTGTTAACTCAAAGATGCCAACTTGGGCGCCCAAGGTGGATCCAAGTCAATCTTAGTTAACTAAAACATATCTCTCCACCAATTAATGCAAACATTATGCATGATTGATCATCCCCACTTAACTGAATGTATCCACTTGTTATCTATCATGCAACTCATGTCAACTGAATTCAACTAGTATTCAAATCAAACTAACTACATGCAACTGAAGATAACTGAACTGATACTGAACTAAACTAAACTGGATTGAATTGAACTAACTGATACTGAACTAAACTGATACTAAACTGAACTGAACTAAACTGAACTAAACTCCACTCATGTAAATATCAATCCCTAACTTGTAGAATCTAAACATGCATTACTGAAGTGTTATCGATCCTCCAAATAGTTAACTTAAGCAAGGTGGGTTCCACCTTCCATCTGGGCACCCCATGTGCTCCTATCTTGTATGAGCTCTTCTTGGACATCCCCACATGTTCATATCATTTAGGAATAATCACAAATGTCAATTTATATGTTCATTTCATTCAAATTTAATCTCTTTCTAATCCTAGTGTTGGGGAACACTTTTCAAGGACTTAGGAGATACATGAAATATGTTTAGGATTGCAATTAAATGGCATCCTATTCACAACAATCACCCCCCATCTCATCATAACCATACCTTATTATCCTAAACATTCATTTTCATCCTATTCCCCCTTCTTCATAATAACCTAATCCTAATCATCACATCCTAATCCACTATTTTCATCTTAATCACCCCTTCTAATCCTAATCAACCCCCATCTCATCATAACCATCCCTTATTATCCTAAACATCCATTTTCATCCTATTCCCCCTTCTTAATCACCTTATCCTAATCATCCCATCATAATCCTCTATAATCATTCTAATCATCAATCTTGTCCTAATCATCCCCTAATCCATCCTTAATCCTTCATTTGGGCCCTAAGATTAATTTTCCTAATCGATTTGAGGTCCTGGCCATTATCCTAATCACCCTTCATAATCCCTATCCACTTTCATAATTAATCTTAGTCCTAATATCCTCTATTCTCTATCATCCTTAATTCATCCTTCAATATCATCCTTAATCTCCATCCTTCATCAACACCTTAATCTAAACACATTATTAACCTAATCCCATTGTAATAAAATCCTAATCCAACCCATCTATCATCCATTTCAAATCCAATCTCCAATACCTTATCTTTCTAAATCCCTAAATTCATTTCTAATCCATCATCATACTTTCTATATTCATCCAAAATCAACCCTAAACTTCCCTCTTCCAATCAAACCTCCACCATGTCTAACCACTCAACCTATCCTCCACCCAACCTAATCTATTCCAACCCATCTTCACCTATCCTAACCTAATCTAATATCATGAACCCATATCCTAATCCCTATGATGATAGTGAAAATATAGTGGATCACCTTGAATCCATTAGACAAGATTCTCTAAATCTTCACCAATCACCCATCCAATGTCCCCCTCAAACCCCACCCACACCCTCATCACCCTTATCATCCTCATGGGATCCCATCACCAATCATCTCCTCATCCACTACTTTAATAATGACAAGGATTCCATGCTTAGCTATCTCCATGGAATTGGTGCTAAAATTCCACCCTCCCCACCTTCATCCAATCCCAACCCATCCCCTCTTGCTTACCATTCCCCTTCTTATGACAAGGGAGACCAAGCCTTTAGCCAAAAATACCCATCCCAAATCCCTATTTCCACATCCTTTTCAAGCTCCTCATCCTCATCATCCATTTATCAATCCATGCAATATTCAACCTCTTATTCCACTTGTTTATCTCCCACATCCCTACATTCCATTTCACCCCATTCTTACCAATAATTCACCCCATGTCCCTCCTAATAACTTCCTCCAAGGACTACTTTCAAAGGTGCTTAATTCCCCATGCAAAAACAAAGTTGTGCAATCTTACCATGTCATGCATCCACCTTCATCAATTCCACATCAAGATAAATATCAATCCCCTAGGTCTCATGAATCCTCTACTACTCCATCCATCCAAGTTGAAGCATCTTTCCAACCTTCCTCCCCCATCACACAGTTCACATCAAATGAAACATATCCATCTCCTACCCCAAAGCATGCTAACATAGACCCCCCTCCATATCAAGATCAAATTACACCTTCCACTTCATATAATGATCATCTCCCCTCTCATGATCAAAACACCCATCCCACTTCATGCCATGATCCCCTTCCATCTCATAACCAAGAGCACACTACACCATCCACCCCAACCCATGATCCTATCCCAATTCAAGATCAAAGCATCCCTTCATCTCCATCTCATGATCCTAATCCCCCACAAGATCCCATCACCCCTATTCAAGCTACCCATGAACCCCCTACTTATCAATTGGGTTCCTCCACTTTCATCCACGTTGGTTTACTTCAAGAGCCTATCAATCCTTCCATACCATATCCCCCTCAAAATGGGCTCTCATCTTGCTTCCAAAACAACAAGTATCCCATTGGTAAAAGGATTTTCCAAGCCATGCATTATCAAGGTAGAGGGTTAGGCCTTTATGAGCAAGGAATCTTAGAACCCCTTAGTATCAAAGAAAATCCTAATTATCACGGCCTTGGATACCAGGCTCTAGACGTTGGTACTCCTTCCACCCATCCTAAATCCAAAATCCATCCATCTAAAGCCAAATATCCATGTTACTCATCCTCTAAATCTATCTTGGGCCCTTATGTTCCAAATCTTAATCCCTCATTCCTTCGATCCATTTTGGGTCCTATGTCCCAAAACAAAGTCTTTCATCCCCTCCATCCATTTTGGGTCCCTACATTCCACCACCCAACATTCCTATTCCAAAATACCATTATCCTCTCTATCCATCACCTCATATCCAAAATCAAGATCAACAAAGGCACACACTTTTGAAACCCTTCCAACATCCTACCAACACCAACCCATCTATAATACATCCACATACTTCATCTACATCCACCAATCCCATTGCTCTTGGAAGCAATTTGGATGCCAAATCTCAAATGCATAAATAAAAAAGTCCACGGAAATCCAAGGATCAACATGTTCCATCAAAAGGACATGAAAAATCAAAGAAAAATATGATCCAAAATAAAA
The DNA here is from genome assembly GCA_007258455.2 of Sequoia sempervirens. Lineage (NCBI taxonomy): Eukaryota > Viridiplantae > Streptophyta > Pinopsida > Cupressales > Cupressaceae > Sequoia > Sequoia sempervirens. The sequence continues at coordinate 126,277 of VDFB02265554.1, forward strand.
AAATCCCAAAGGCCACAAAGGCCCATGAAGCAAAAATCAAAGTCAAAAACCATGTGGATTCCAAAACTACTTATAGAATCAATGCATCCCAAAGAAAAATCAAAATTGGCATCAAAACTTGCTAATTCTAATCTTAAGTCTTTCACTCCATCTAATAATCCTTCATCACCTCGATCCATTTTGGGTCCCTATGCCCCAAAATATTCATCCACTCCTACATTTAAATCTCAAAATACAAAATACACTTCTCTCCCACAACCCCACCACCCTTCAAGGTGTGTGCCAATGTTGATCTCTCAAAAATTCCCATCCACTCATCCACATGCCTTCCACCAACCCATCCATTATCCAACATCCAACTTCCATCCTTTCATCCCTCTTATCCAATCCTTTGTATAAATCCATAACCCTCTCTATCTCCCAATCCATTTTATCCGCCTCACCATCATTCTACCAACGTCTATGAGCATTATAGCACATAATTAAGGGATACCATCTATGGAACTAGATGCTTGAGTCCTTCCTCCCCACCCCCTTGCACTCTACACTTGGGGGAAAACTTCATCCATACCACATCTTATCCACATCCTCCACTATCCTTCATTGTTTTTTCATCATCATATCTAATCCATCCTCCCTTTTTCCATCCTTTGATCTTGACAAGGTAAGTATCTAAATGAACATCACATATCTTATCTCCCTTATGCTATCCATGTCATTTATTCCATATCCCTCATCCTATCCAAATCCATCTTACCTTCCCATATTTGATCTTGATAAAGAGCCTAGGGGTCAAATATCCATACATCCATATCTCATCCACTTAACCTTTATCATCCTATCTATATCCTCCATCCCATATCCAATATCCTATCTCCATCACCCTATCCTACCTAATTCACCCTTGATCTTCATAAAGCTAGGGTAAAAATACAAATGCATGCACTTTGCACAATTCCATCCTCACTATTATTTCCATCCATGTCCTTTATGCACTACCCTTCCATCGCATGCTTCCATCCATGATTGCACTACCCCTAGTGTGGGGAATCTTAGTCATTTGCAACTAGTCCTTTGACCTCCATTCTCCTATCCTTCATCCACCATCTTCTTATCCTTCCATCACCTATCTTCCATCTACTAAATCCATTTATCTCCTATCCACATAATCCATTTATCTTGTCATCCTTTTCCTAGGACTTGGTTCTCCCTTTTCATTGGATCCCATCCATTCCTCTATCCTAATCATTTCATCTTATCCAATCCACCCATCCTTCCACTCCAATCATGCCGCATCAAATCCTATCCAATGCAATCAATCCTAATCCATGCAATCAAACCTTGCAATATAGCTCATCATCCTTAAGAAATCCATCATCTTAATCCAAATCAAGACCAAATCCATTGATCTACTTTAATCCAACTATCATCATAGGGATGTATCCTTCCAAATCCAATCATAATCATCACCAATCCATCAATCAATCCATCAATAAGTTTTAGCTTGACTTAGAGTATATTCCTTGTTTGTTTTTTGTTTGTTGTGCATGCTTGCTTGTTGCTTGTGTGTTTTTATCATTTTTTGCATTTATCAGGGTCTCTTGCACTCTATTTCCATAGGGACAACATGATCTTCCATACCATGGCACACCATTAGGCATATGTTTGCACTTGACCTTTTTGATCACGTACTTGACACATTGTCATCATGGCTCCTTATACCTTAGTGCATAATGTCAAGTACAATATCAAATCTAGGTTTCTCATATCATTTCAGCATGATGATCATCCATCCTCCCTCTCCATCCACATCTTCATCATCCTTATCTTCTCCCATCCATCCTTATGTTCTTCATCTTTTTATCCTTAATCTTTTAGAGCTCTCATCCATTTCGAGAGTACACTCGTGTTCCCCTAACCTCCATGTCCTCTCAAGGGGGCATACCATTACCTCCTCCTCATCCTTCCTCATCCTTCCTAGTGACTGGGACATCATTCTTCTAGTCTTTATCACTTTCCTACCCACTATTTTTTATTCTTCTTTAAAATTATGTTACTTCTCTTAGTCGCAACATCATCTCATAGAGGGGAAAAATGCAGTCACCCAAAATAATATTAAATAAATAATTTTATTTATTTAATTTAACTTATGTCCCTTATCCTAATAATTAATTAAATAAATCTTCATTATTTATTTAATTAATTTCCCCATCATCCTTTATCCACCGCCTTTAATTAAATAAATCTATATTTATTTAACTAAAGTTAACCCTTTCCTACATTCCTCTAAAATCCCCTAACCTTTCTTAGGTTAATTAATCCTTGACTAATTAACCTTATCCCATCCTAATCATTATTATACCATGCTCCAACTTTTAACTCCACCTAAGTTAATAAACCCTTGGTTTATTAACTCAACCCATTCTTATTAAATCAATCAATCCTTGATTAGTTGATCTAATCCTCATCCTAATCCTCATTATCATTATTTCCTAATTTTAAATTCCTACATCTCACCTACCCCCACTAACCTCTTACACAAGCCACCCTATGAGCCACCCTATCTCTTACACAACTTTAATGCCTCTCTTCCCAATGTGTGCTCACACATGTGTGAGAAAACATCCCCATTTCACCCCTTTACATCTTGTGACACTTGTCACAAGGCTAATCAATCCTCATCCTTGATCCAAATCTCACCTTCTCAATCAATCTCAACCCTCCACTAGCCATTCAATCTTAGCCCTTGATTCCTCTCACCAAATTTTTATACAATGAGGCCTTGAATCTTAGTATTTAAATACACATTCATGCTATCCTTATGCTATCAAAACATCTCTCCAATCCATCTTCATCATACCATCATCATACTAAAATATTGAGCAACCACATCCATCTCAATCTCTAGAGCAAATCTACAAGAAATGGGTGCTTCTTGTGAGCTCAATCCATGAAGAGGAAGGAGCAATAAAGGTATAGCACTCTTATGTTTATTTCTTATTCATTTTCATCTATTTACCTTCTTATTCATCTTTCCCATATTTAGAACCTCCATCTTGTTTACATTCAAGAGGTCCACTTGATAAAGGAAATAATAAAATAGGTCCAATCCTCTTAATTGGAGATATATTTTTTCTTTAATGACTAGCATTGATGATCTTAGGATTGTAAAGGAGGCTGTGGTTATGAATGATAAAAAATCATAGAAAGTGGCCATGAATGAGGATATAGTTGCATTGAATAAAAATGACACATGTTCCTAATAGATATAAACTTGTTGGATGTCAATAGGTATTAATTTTTTTTATATGGTAGTGTTGATAAGTGTAAGGTAACATTGGTTGTGAGGTTGAGGGATTTGATTATGGTAATATTTTATCTCTACTTTCTAAGTTGGAATTCATTCAATTTCTATAATTGTCACAAAAAATGATATCAAGATTGAACATATGGATGTAAATAGAAATTTACTTCACGTTGATTTGGAGGAAGATATTTATATGTCAAAACTAGAGAAATACATTAAAAAAGGTAAAGAAAGTTCAGGTTGTTAGTTGAAGAAATATTTCATGTTCTTAAACAATATTCTAGGATGTGGCACCAAATTTTTTATACATTTGTGTTGGGATTAGGTTTCCTGAGGTCCAAATATGATCATTACATATATTATAAGATGGATGATGATCAATTTATTATTATTACATATATATTAATGATAATCTATTTTCAGTAATATAAAGAGTATGATACAAAGGTTATGATTTATGATTTTTTTAATTGGAAAAAAACATTAATAAAATTGCAACAACTACAAGTCTATTAAATAACAACAAAAAAATAAAAGATAAGTCTGAGTTATATGCCTTAAATAAGGGGCCTTTGTTTTGGGTACTATAATGAACAAGTAGATGAACACTATTTCCTCTTAGTCTAAGACTAATAGTCCAAGGATTTCCTATTAAAATCATTCCCCCCCTAGTAAAAGTTGAAATACTCCTCCTCTACAAATAATCAGGTGTATGGTCCCCTTCACTATGATTTAATTCTCGCTTCTTTAAAAGATCTCTCAAATAATGGGAACAAAGTTGTCTTATTTTTGTTAAGCAGTCCAACTGTAAAACTGGGATCATGCAACATTCAAAGATCTATTGTCCACAATAATTTTATGCAGTTGAAGAAGAAGGTTGTATAAGTTCTCACAAATTTCATGGAAGGCTGGACATTTTGTAGATTAGCTAAATGGATAGATAAATCAACACAAACCATTTGTAATTCTATCTAAGGGGGGAGAATGGTATTAGAGAACACAAACAACAAAATATCCAAAGAAGTTTGATGGTCACTTGTCTACAGGTGTTGGTTAAAATATCAAAGGAAGGAGAAGCACCCAGGAGAGCTAATTTCCAAGTCTAAGATTGGGAACAAGGTAGGTAGAGAGGTAAAAAATAGGAGCCATAATTTATGAGCATGGGTGCAAAACCATAAAGAATGTTTTATAGATTTTATTTTGGTACAAAAAGGACAAGTGGGACGAGGGTAAACAAATTTAAGGAAGTTTTCGATAGGAAACTTAAAATGAAGAAGTTTCCACACAAGGAGTTGAGACTGAGCACCAGCTTTGGAATTTCAAATTTGGTGGCTGAGTTTATTCCACTTGGAGTGGAGGAAGGAGAAATGTCATTTTTTATTGAGATGGGGTGTGATGGTGATAAGAGGAAGGAGTTTTTTATAGATGGACTGAAGGGGGAAAAAGTGGATGCTACAAGTATTAGGCCATCACCAATCATTCATAAAGTTAGCATGACAATCTAGAGAAAGCAAATTATGAAGTTATGAAGTAACTAGCTATTGGAGTCCAAGAATTGGTTCTTTATCATAGACAAAGAGGTGGAACTAAGATTTAATAAGAGGCCATGACTTCCATTGGAAAGTGGAAGGGTCCCATAAGTATGAAACACTTGAATAATTTTTTTAAAAAGGCATTTATCTTTAAGTCTACCGATGGTACCTAAAGGACAACCATTTTGTTGCATTGGCTAATTCCACCAAATAGAGTAAGTAAAAATTATCCAATGGCGGAAGGATTGATCAAACCATATCAATTTTGTTGAAGTGATCTTCCAAGCTTTCCAAATAGAATTGAAGGGAGCAAATCCATGAGTTTTGAAGAATTGAGCTAAAAGGATCTTGTCTTTCCAACTTATAGAATGCCAAGAGTGCCTAATTGAACCAATTTGGATGCAAAATTTCACAAATTCTTTCCAAGGAGCATCTCCTTCCAAGGCTCTAATTATCCATTTGGTTGTTAGGAAAATTATTTGTGTATATGCATCTATAGTATAACTAGCGGCTCAAAAAATAGACATTAGTTTAAAATTCAAGAGTTTGACCTTGATTTTGTTCAAAAACCAAGACCATGTGTCTTTGAGACACTACAATCCCAAAGGGATGCCCAGATATTTGATGTTTGTGTTGTGTTTTATTTCTTTCCATTCCAAAGAGATCCAGTTTGGGCAGAGGTTAGGACGAGACATAATAAATTCTATCTTGTGTATAACTAATTTGGAACTGGAAATGGTATAGAACAGGTCTAAAATATCCAAGGTATTGGTCACCTCATTAGCATTTTTTTGGAAAAAAAGAATGTTGTCATCAACAAAGTGTGAGTTGAGGGCAGTGGCATTATTAGGCAAGGAAATGTCATTGATAAGTTGGTTGGACTTCACATGATGGAATAAATAGTTGAGAGCATCAACTACAAGAATATAAAGGAAAGGGGCTAGGGGACAGCCTTGGCAGATAGATATTTGAAGTGAGAATTGAGGAGAAAGAGCACCATTAATATCTATTCTAGCATTTGCATCCATGAAAAGAATTTTAATGTGATCACATATTTTAGGACTGAATCCCAACCATTGCATCATGTTAAGGATGAAGTGCTAGTGAACATGAGATCATAGGCTTTGTCAAAGTATAGCTTAACAATAAGGGCATCTTGGGTAGTTTGTTGATCCCATTCAATTTTTTCTCAGGCCAAAACAATATTGTCAAGGATAAATCCTCCTAAGAACCCTGTTTTCTCAAGCCACACCATCATTTGGGTGATAGGCTTAATTCTCTTGGTTAAAGCTTTAGCTATAATTTTGTAGGAAGTATTAAGGAAGGTAATTGGTCTCCAACCAACCATCGTATCCTTATCTTTTCCTTTAGGAATGATTTTTATGAGACCTTGGTTAATGGTTGGTCCTAAGGTACCAGTTTCAATTCCTTCAAGATATACATAGTAGAAGTCTTCATGAATGTATGGCCACAACGCTAGATAAAATCCAATAGGGAGACCATCCATTCTTGGGTTTTTTCAGTGGCCATGTTGAAAAGGGCCTCATCAATTTATTCCATAGAGAGAGTTCTATCAAGAAACTTACTATACTCAACATCAATTTTATGAGGAATACACCCTACAATGCTTTCTTCTATAATGGAAATTAAGGGTTCAATTGTAGTTCATCTATGTAAAGTTGTTTATAATATTTGAATTTTTTTTGCATGATGTATAAGTGGCTGGTTTGAGGGGTTCCATCAACAAATTTAATGACTGTAATATGTTCTTTTTTATGTTTATGTTTCAAATATTGGAAGAAAATTTTGAGCCACAATCACCATCCGTATAACTAGTTTTTTAGGATATTTTCTACTAGCTTGGATATCTCTCTTTGCTTCTGTAGATTCATTATAGACTTATACATATTGTAATTTTTAATATTATTAATAATATTATAGGTGGTCTCCACATTTTGCATAAAAAAAGTATGTTAACTTAATGTTAGAGATATTTGGCATGTCAATTTGTAGGTCTTTGTGTGTTCTTATTTTAGTGGGGACTAAGTCATTAGTTGAATAATGTTTGATTTATCCTTGTGAGATAGATAAAATGGGTAGAGTAGTGTATTCTAGTGTTGTTGGGATCTTAATGTATGCTATAGTCTACACAAGATCAAACATCACCCAAGCAATAAGAATCCTTAGTTGTTTCATGGATAATTATTGACGAGTACATTGAGATGCAATGAAGAGGGTCTTCAAATATTTATGGATTACCTCTAATCAATCGATTTAAATTATCATGATAAAACTATAGGGGACCAACACTCAATGACTATTCGAGGATTTATGGATTTGATTAGGCTGGAGACATTGACAATAGAAGATCCACCAATGGATATATTTTCACTATGTTTGGTGGTTGTATCAATTAGATGAGCAAATGACATGATGTCGTTGTTTTATATATTGTAGAAGTATAATACATTATAAATACTCATGCTTTTAAGGAAATCATCTACCTTAAGTGATTGTTTTAATGTGAGGCCATGTCTAGGAGATATTATATCTCTATGTGAGAGTTAGAGTATCATATATATGACAAATAACTAAACCTTTCACACAATAAAAAAAGAATTATTGATTTAAAAAATATTTTATTCATGGCATGGTAGAGGATGGGAGGGTGATGTTGTAGAAATTTGATAGTTTATGAACTTATGTAGATGAATTAATGAAGGTAATGAGCACAAATAAGTTTAGGTGGCACTATGACTCTATGAAAATTTCAAATCCCTAATCATTAGTTCAAAAAGTGTTGGTACTTTCTTTTCTCTTACAAAGTGTTTGAAAAGTGGGATAATCTCAAACTTGCTCCTAATGATAAGTATATAAAGATTATATTTTGACTATAAAAAATAAAAAACTCAAAATTAGGGCTTTAGACTTTGTTTTGGTAAAAATAATTCTATTTTTTCTGTCATTGCTTGTAGGGATGCATGTTGCAAATATCTTTTTGAGATCTAAAATTTAAAAGAGGAGAATCAATCACCTTTGAAAGTTTTGCTACTCCATTGGAAATATAAAAATGTTTAAAACATATAAAAGAGCTATAAGAGGGAGTTACACTTGTTGACCTACTTATAATCTATGTTATAACACATAATAAGATATCTTTTAAATGGAGATAATGAATCCAAAATGGAGCACTTGAGTTGGTGAGTGGACAATGATGTATTTATGATAGGTGGAAGAAATATGCTATTTCTAGACTATGAACTCATCTTAAGATTTTGGTGTTAGTTTTTAAACTAGATATTTGGGTGCCACTTTTTTGAGTGATTTTATTTCATGGTTTTGTAATTACCATTTAATGGGTTAGTGTAGTATTTATATTTGTAGGATGCATTCAATGGAGGTATTCTATAGTGAGTTTGTATGTATTGCTATGTTGTTGAAATTACTCTAGATCTTTGGTTGTCAAAAAAATCCTATAAAGTATTGCTCTATAAATGTATTGTAACTATATTTAGTTTATTGACGAACATTGGGATACTTTAGAGTTTGAATTTTTTCTCCCAAAATGGTTTTCCTCATGTACACCTATGTTGTAGTATGCTTTTATTTATATTTTATATTTGTATTTCTATCATTGCAAAGATTTAAAATTTGAACAATACCCTCCTCTAATAAGAGTTTATGAAAGCATTTTTGCATAACTTGCTTCCTTTCACAAACTAGATATTTGGCCAAGAATTTAAGAATATCTTTAGAGGGCTGTTAGATCACTAAGGCATGCATTATCCTAGGTCAACCCCTAAAAAGACTAGCTTTATAGTCATGTGAATGATTAATAGGTAGCAAGAAAGAATGTAGATGACATAGAATGATATGATGTAGAATTGGATTCCTTTTCGGTGCTCAAAATTAATAAATTCTTCTAGATTCTCCTCGATTAATTATTATTTTTTGGTGAATGCTTGATGTGAGAGGATGATAAATGGATACAATTGAATGCATTTAAATACAAGCACCTAATAATAAATCACACAGATTTATTTAGGTAGCTTATAATGACTATTGAAATAGGTGAGAGTTAGTCATTTGAATTTAAATTTTAAAGATTTACGAGTTAGAACCACAAATGTAGAATCAATCCTACACCCATTGGAATGACCCATGATAACTAAATATTGAAGTCCATGGAAGGGATAATTTTTTAGGTGCAATAAATGTGGGATGTGCACGGACAAGCTTATATATTGCGAGATAAAACAAAATGCACGATAATGTGTATAAATGAGGACTGTGAAAGCTAAGGTATGAGTGCAACTTTACACAAGATTGTACTATTTGTAAATATACAATTGTATTAAGACATTCTGAAAAATGATATATAAATTTCATCATTATACTATTATAAAATATGATGGATACTTTTATCAAATTATAAGAACCTCTTACTTATTATATTTAATTTTTTTTTTTAATTTAAATCTACAATTTATGTTATTAAGCTCATACTTTTTACTTCTTTTTGAACAGCCATAAACCAACTCAGCTGTTGACAGAAAACGAGACAAGAGTAAACACAGCTGAACTAACAGTATACTTGTGGCGACTAAAAACTCAGACATTTTCATTTAAATTAACATATGAAACAAATTGAGTTTCAGAATATTTAGATAATCAACTGCATGCCAACAACTAAAATGGCGTAGGTTTGGTTGTTATTTTCTAAATAAGTAATTTAGTAGCTTACCTACTGCTTAAAAAATTGCACTAGTTCACTCAATGAGTCTTTCACGATTATCTATATTTGGTTAATTAATTAATTATTTATTTTCATGCAATAGAAGTAGGTTGACTACTTTTGACCAATAATATACAAATATTAGTCATAACTATATTCTTGTAGCATAAAAAAGGAAAATAATGTTTCCATAATAATTAAATTAATATAAGTAAGCATAATTAATAAGGGATAGAGTAAAGTATTTCAAAATTTGAATAATTGAAGAATGATGTCAAATGGATATTATCTTACAATTTGTTTGTTATTAGATTTTTGAAATAATGTCATTGTCGATGTAATTGCTTAGAATTTTGTGTTGGATCTTTATTGGGTTGTTAGAGGACAAGTTCACAAGTTTGGAATAGAGTTACAATCATGCATTTGTATTTGTGCTCCGGATTTGTCTTGGCAATATGCAAAACTTTATCCTACAACTACGTTGCATACACAATCTTCTACTTTACCTTCTCCAAAATTTTGGGTTAGTAGTATTAATGAATACCTTGGTGAGGTTGTCATGATGATTGAACCATGAAGGCATTGCACCATGATGAATCCCTTGAAATTGAACAATATAAAAATTAGTAGGAAAGCACCTAATATATACATTTTTCTTTGTATTGTACCAAATCAAAATGTATTTCTATTTATCACTCTATGCTTTCTAGAGTGAATAAAATTTCAATTGCTTAAACATGAATAGAATGATTGCATCAAATTTATTTAAATACTAACATGTATAATATCAAAATGTGTCAAAAGTGTGTTGAGTTAGCTCAATGTACAAGGGTGAAGGGGGCCAATTGACCAAAACTAAATTTTAAATATTAAATTGAAAATAGATAAATTTGTGAATGTAAGGTTTCTCCCATGTTTGTAGACATGTCTTGATATGTAATAATAGTAAGATCAAGGTAGCAAACAACTAAACAAAGATAGTTGTATAGATAAGTATGATAAAAAAGAAAATAAGGATAATCCATAGAAGTGTGTGTATAAATAGATAGGGACTAGGAATATTTGTATAGGGATATGTGTAGTGTAAATGGACAAAGATTATAGTCAAGAATGAGCCCAACTTTAAATAGTATCATGTTAATATTAATTATGTATGTGTATTAAGATAAAAACTCAAAATATGCACAAAACTAAATGGGAAATGGCATGGGTATGCAAATTCCACCATTACATTTTTCCACCAAATTTAGTTGCACACGAATCCTAAAATAGGAATGTAACTAAAATTATGTAGCACTCACAAACATGTGTATGTAAATTAAATATATTCACATTCAAAGTATATCACCATGGGGTTCACATAAAGTAATGGACCCTATAAGGGAATGATCATGTGTGTTCACCTTTTGTGTATTTCTTTTGCATAAGATAAGTCTCTATAAGAACCTATTTTTATTTACATATCTAAATAGAGGAACATTAGTGATAGGATATTCCCCACAATAAAGAGTTGTATCCATAAGCTCTACACAAAGTTCTCAAAAGAGGAAAAATAGTACATGAAAAGTTAATGTAACCTAAGCATGCAAATATATAGTCATATAATCATATAAGCATCAACTTGTAGCATTGTAAGAATATTAAAATGACTATAAAGAACGCATCATGCACACACATGGAATAGAGATGGAATTAATGAATAAGTTGTTTCCCCTAGAGTGGGAAATAGAATGGTGTTGTATCCCTTAGTGACCTAGTAATATGCCCCATTGTGCCATGCAAAAGCATGGGCACAAAAAAAGTTGGGAAGGAATTTAGTCCTTAGTTATAATGAAAATAAGAATAATGGCATGGAATAAAAAATATGGGCAAAGGACCCAAGAAAAGAAATCAAGTTGAGATAAAAGACATGAAACCAAAGTAGAAGGAATATAGCCATGATAAGGAGAAGAGCCCAAAACTAAGTATATAATTGAAATGTTGAGGCAAGTCCAAAAGGTATAGAAATTGTAGGATAATATGGAAAAGAGAGATGCATGATACCCCCAAGTGTAAATAGAAAGGGGATAACTTAGCACATTGGAACCAATATAAAGGTGTGATATATAAGAAAGAGGAAGTAATTATTCCCTCATATGCAAATGATAAAGATGTGGCAATAAGATCACAAAAGGAATAATAATAAAAACATGGTATCCTTAAAGTATAAAGATACAACAATAGAAGCATAAAGTAGGAAAGGAAATACATGGTATCACCTAATATAAAGATATCGTAAAATAAGCTTGATGTGTCATGATGGGAATACTAATGTTTCTCCATAGTATAGGTGACTCTAGAAGTGGAATATGCCAATGTATGATCAAAGTGAAAAGATCTAGAAGCATGATCTAATAATATATGTATAGTAATTAATAAGATAGGAAGTGAGATGTGTAATATCTAGTAAGAATAATATAACAATGCAAAAATAATATGTGAGCTTTAGGAAGCATGACATAAAAATATATATCCATTGTCTAAGCTATGAGTAGCATGCTATAATAATGTCATAGAAATGAATCTTGAGTATGAGGAAGACAAGTATAATAAAAACATTGAAAAAATGATAGAAAGTGAGTAAAATAAACTAACCCAAGTGGGGAATAGGAATAAAGGCATAAGGAATATATAAAGGGAAATATCAATATTTCTCCAAAGTTGGTGATGTACAGCATGGTGGAGTGTCAATAATAAACTCAACAAAATAATAAATTCAATTCTAGAACCCAAAACATGAGGGTTTCCTTCATAGATACTGTAACTCCTAGTAGCATATGACATAGTGAATTTTGAGCAAATTCTTTTGAGCAATCCTCAAACCTAAAAAATAGTCACCATTCAAGACACCCTTTATGCCCTTCTTTGACATATCCAAATTGGAGATAGGATTGCTTTGTAACAACACCCACTAAAATTGACTGCTATGTTACTACAAGGCCTAATTAGGCCTATTTTCCAAAGCAACTTTGTGGAATTCAATCCCCAAACCACAAAAATTCATTCCAATGCTTCAAAAAAATCATATGGGGTCTGAAACTACAACTTTTATCAACAAGAATATTTACAAACTCATCAATCATCAAAACCCTACTTCTATCCTACACTCCTAAGCCTAATACATTGAGATATTAGACTAGGGCTTGATCAAACACTACCCTACCTCCATCCCTGCATCTAAAAATATAACAAACATGAAAATAAACTTAACTAATTCCATTCCACTGATTTACAGAGGTTTCCACCAGTGGAATGGTTCAATATTCCATTTTTCCAACCAAACCCTCTTAACCTAGGGTTTTCTAGTTGATTTCACCAAATAGGTTCTAACTCCTTTGAAGCCTTATGAAATCAGATCAAATCAAAACCAAAACAGAGTTAATTCATCCCTCCATTGAATTCAATATACTTCAGATCATTAACACACAATACATAGCCGTACAAACTCCCGTAGCAACAAAATTACTCAAGAAATTGCAGAAAAATAGAGTTTTCTTATTGTTTGATCACCAAGAACAACTTCAGAACTTTACCTTGAACTCCTTAAGGACTATTTATAGCTTTGAAACCAAAAACCAATGGTCCAAACTAATTTTTGAATGACTTGATCGTTCACCTTCCAAAACAAGCCAAAATTGCAAAGTTGCATTGCAACTTTTTACAACATTTCCAAAAACTTGACAACTTTATCTAAAACTGACCCCATGAGACTCAAAAAATTTGACATGGTCTAAATAAACCTTATTACATCAGAAATGACCCAACATTAGAAAAAACCAACATTAGAGATCCCTATTTACATGATGAAGCTAGGTGCCCTTGCACCATACACCTAGGGAGAACAAAATCTCAAGTTCCAATTGAGATCAGAGCTTGCACTATCGTTCCATGTTTCCTAATGTCTTCTTCTATCATCTAGGTAGAATCCTCCATTGGAAGGCCTTGCCACTTCACTAGGTATTCATTGTACACTTTGTGCTTGGTTCTTTTTGCTTCCTTTGTGTCCAAAATGCTTTCAAGCTTCAATGGTTGATTTGGTGGTATGTCCTTGACCCAATCTTCATTTGGAACTCCTAATGTACTTGCATCTTCACCTACAAACATAGATCTGTTAAAAGGATAAAGGTCAGAAACATTGAAAATTGGAGAGATAGCAACTTTGGGAGGGAGTTATATCTCATAGGCATTTGCTTCAAATTTGTGGACCACCCTACATGGCCCAATCTTCTTCATATTTAACTTTGTGTACTTCCCTTTGGGTAGCCTTTCCTTCCACAAGTGAGCTAAGACCAAGTCCCCCACTTTGGAATGAATTTCTCTTCTCTTCAAATTTGCATGTTGCTTGTATTTCTCCACACCCTTTTGAAGATTCTCCTTAACTTGCTGATGTATATCCTTCATAGAAGCTGCAAATTCCTCTCCTTCAACACTCCTCTCCATGCCACTCAAATCTCAGAGTTCAAAGATTCCCCTAGGTTTCAATCCATATACAATTTTCAAATGGGCTCTTTCCAACACTTCGATTAACAGAGTCATTATATGCAAACTCAACTTGGGGAAGAATGAGATCCCATTGCTATGAATGCTCTTTTGTCAAACATATGAGAAGATTCCCAAGGCTTTTATTGACAACTTCAGTTTTCCCATTTGTTTGTGGATGATAGGTAGAGCTAAATGTCAAGTTTGTTCCCAACTTCTTCCAAAGCGTTCTCCAAAAGTGACCTACAAACTTGCTATCCCTATCAGAAACAATTTTCAATGGCAAGCCATGAATCCTAACCACCTCCTTGAAAAAAACCCTAGCAATGTATGAGACATCATTTGTGCATCTGCAGGGTATAAAATGAGCCATTTTGCTAAACCAGTCTACAACAACAAACACACTATCAACCCCGTTTGAGTTTTGGGTAAACCCAACAAAAAATCCATGCTAATGGATTCCAATGTCCTATTTGGAATTGGAAAAGGTTGGTAAAGACTTGCATTTGTACTAGAACCCTTGGCTTTTGACAAACAACACAATTTTCAACAAACTTTCTGATATCACTTTGCATCTTTGGCCAATAGTAATACCTTCTTACCTGCCCCAAAGTTTTGTCCACACCAAAATGACCCCCTAAGCTGCCACAATGATTCTCTTTAATTAGATTAGTCCTCATAGAACATTTGGGAATACATAACTGAGCACCCTTAAACAATAAGTCATCTCGTATCAAGAAATCAAAATATTCTTCATGGAAACTGCCATTGAACTGATTATAAATAGCATAAACATCCTTAAAATCATCATCTCCTTCATACATACCTTTCATAGCATCAATACCTACACTTTGGAGTTGAATTTCTTGCACCAACATTTCCCTTTTGCTCAAAGCATCCACCACCTTATTTGACTGCCCCTTTTTGGGTTTTATGGTAAAGGTGAAGCTTTGTAAGTACTCCACCCACTTCACATGTCTATGGCTGAGTTTGTTTGGGCTATTCAAGAAAATCAAAGCATGATTATTAGTAAAAACAATAAACTCTTTAGGAAGGAGATAGTGTCTCCATTTTTTCAATGCTTGAACCATGGCATACAATTCCAAGTCATAAGAAGAATACTTCTTCTTTGCTTCATTTTAAGTTTTTCACTTAAAAATGCTATAGGTATGCTCTCTTGGCTCAAGACTTCCCCAATTGCATACCCAATTGCATCACATTCAATTGTGAACATCTTATTAAAATCAAGCAATGCTAAGATGGGTTGTTGTGCTATCTTTTGTTTCAGAAGTTGAAAGCTTTTTTCTACCTCATCAGACCACACAAACCTTTTCCTTTTATCCCCTTTGATTGTATCAATAAATGGAGAGAAAATATGACTAAAATTCTTCACAATTTTTTTGTAAAAGCTAGCTAGGCTGTGGAAAATTCTTACCTCACTGACTGAAGTTGGAGTAGGCCAGTTCAAAATTGCTTCTACTTTGTTGGGGTCGATCTTCAAAGTGCCTTTTGAAATCACAAAACCAAGGTAGACCAAATCCTCCTTCATGAATTCACACTTTTTCAAATTTGTCATCAACTTTTCTTCATTCAACCTCTTCAACACCATGCCCAAATGTTGCAAGTGTTCCTCTTTGGTCTTACTGAACACAAGAATATCATCCAAGTATACAACTACAAACTTACCTATGAAGGGTTTCAAAACTTCATTCATTAGTCTCATAAAAATGCTTGGTGCATTTGAAATCCCAAATGGCATTACTAACCATTCATACAACCCCTCATTAGTTTTAAAGGAAGTTTTAAAGTCATCCCCTTCTCTTATCCTAATTTGGTGGTAGCCACTTTTGAGATCAATTTTTGAAAAGTAACAAGCTCCTCCTAAACAATCCATCAAATCCTCCATTCTTGGTATGGGAAACCTATACCTTATAGTGATTTTGTTAATTTCCCTTGAATCGATGCACATTCTTCAATCTCCACTTTTTTTAGGTGTCAACATAGTAGGGACAACACATGGACTTAAACTTCCCTTTATGAGACCCTTGTCAAGCAATTCTTGAATTTGTTTCCTTATCTCTTCATTTTGTTGAATCATCTTGTATGCAACTTTATTAGGTAGGTTTGCTCCTGGTATAAAGTCTATGTGGTGGCTCACATTCTTTATAGTTGGTAAAGAACTATGGAGCTCATCTGAAACAATATCTTGGTACTTGTTCAACAAGGCTTGGACTTCCTTAGGAACATTTTCAACCTTGGTTATTGTCATAACAGATTTAGGTTTGATTATAATTGCATACCCTTGTCCACCTTCTTTCATAGTTTTCAATAATTTTTTTCCCCCAACCAACATAACACTTGTCCCAACTTGTGTGTCTACATTTTCATCTTGCAAGGGGGTGAGGGTAAATGAAACTCCATCCTTTTAAATCACATATTTTTTTTTTCCATCATGTTTTTCTTTTCTATCATACTACCAAGGTCTTCCTAACAACAAATGACAAACATCCATTGGGATGATGTCACACAATATATTTTCTTTATACCCCCCAATATTGAATTCAACCCATATTTGCTCATTCACTAGGACTTGTTGACCCTTATTCAAACAAGATACCTTGTAAGGAGTGAGGTGTGGGATTATTTTCATCTTTGACTTTTCAACCATCTCTAAGGAAACCAAATTATCTATGGAATCGAAACCAACAACAACCTTACACACCTTACCTTCAAATTTGCAGGTGGTTCTAAACAATGATTTTCTTTGTGGAAGCCCTTTCACCATAGGGACCTTGAGCAATGTTCTTCTCATCATTAGGGATTCTCCAACCTCAAGAGAAACATGCTGAGAAGGAGAGTTGACACTCTCCTAATCTTCCTCTTGCACCAACTGTGTTCTCCTTTCACCACCATGTGATGTAGAAATTTATTTCTCTGGGAATTTCCATGCTTGATGGCCAAACTGATTGCACTAATAGCATCTTCTAGAGAAGGTATTTGACCCTCTACCTTATCCTCCAAATCTTCCCCTACTATTAGATATCCTACCTCTGAAACCACCTCTTGATTCCAAGCCTTGCTCTTGATTACCACTTGTCTCACCTTGTGCTTTTTGTGATTTCCCTCTTCCTCCAAATGTGCCTCTACCCCTGAAGTTATTTCCTCTACCTCTACTTTGTTTTTCCTACCTTCTTTTCAACTTCTCTTCTGCCCTAACAACCAATTGAAAGCACTCTTCTGCCATTCTAGTGGTGGCAAGACTCAATTCATCTTGGATATTGAACCTTAACCCATTTATATACCTTTCTATCTTCTCATCTTCATCCTCAACATGACTTGCTCTAATGCTCAATTTATGAAACTCCTTTGTATAAGCCAAAACATCCATTTCTTTTTGTTTGAGGTTTTGCAACTTCCTGAATGTTTGAATTGCATGGTCACTAGGCAAGAATTGACTCTTGATTTTGGACACCATTATGTCCCATGAATTGATTTTTTATTTTTTCTTCTTCACTCTCTCTTCCTGCACATAATTCCACTAGGTTAGGGCAGGGCCTTTCAACTTTGTTTTGGAAAACTTCACTCTTTGGTCATCTGCTACCTCTTCATATTCAAAATAGTTGTCAAGTGCATCAATCTAACCTAGAAATTCTTCACTATCTAACTTTCCTCCATACATTGGAAAATCCATCTTCACCTTAGGAGTGTCTCCTTTGACATCCTTCAACATCTTAACCATCCTCATCTCTTCAGGATCCAACTCTTGCTCATGGGATCCTCCTTGAAGGTTTTCATTCTCACCCTCTTCCTCTTGGTCACTCTCATCTATAGTGGCCTTACCTCTTCTTTGTTTTGTTTAATTGCTGCAATTCTAGAAAAAAGAGCTTCCTGAGACCCCTTCATCAATCTTATTTCCCTAGAAATGATTGCACTTCCCTTTGGAAGCATCTTGTTCCCTTCAAATTGCAACTTTTCCTCAAATGACCAAAACCTTTGCTCTGATACCAATTTGATGCAGAGCATGGTGGAGTGTCAATAATAAACTCAACAAAACAATCAATTCAATTCTAGAACCCCAAACATGAGGGTTTCCTTTATAGACACCGTAACTCCTAGTAGAATATGAAATAGTGAATTTTGAGCATATTCTTCTAAGTAGTCCTCAAACCCAAAAACTAGTCACCATTCAAGACACCCTTTATGCCCTTCTTTGACATATCCAAATTGTAGATAGGGTTGTTTTGTAACAACACCCACTAAAATTGATTGCTACGCTGCTACAAGGCTAATTAGGCCTATTTTCCAAAATAAATTTATGGAATTCAATCCCCAAACCACCAAACTTCATTCCAATTATTCAAAAAAATCATATGGGTTCTAAAACTACAACTTCTATCAACAATAACATTTACAAACTCATCAATCATCAAAACCCTACACTTCTATCCTACACTCCTAAGCCTAATACATTGAGATATTAGGCTAGGGCTTGATCAAACACTGCCCTACCTCCATCCCATACATCTAAAAACCTAAAAAACATGAAAATAAACCTAACTAATTCCATTCCACCGATTTGCGGAGGTTTCCACTGGTGGAATGGTCAATATTCCATTTTTCCAACCAAACCCTCTTAACTTAGGGTTTTTTGGCTAATTTCACTAAATTGGCTCTAACTCATTTGAAACCTTATGAAATCAGATCAAATCAAAACCAAAATATAGTTAATTCATCCATCCATAAAATTCAATGCACTTTATATCATTAACACATAGTACGGAGCCTTACAAACTCTTGTAGCAACAAAATTACTCAAGAAATTGTGAAAAAATAGAGTTTTCTTATTGTTTGATCACCAAGAACAACTTCAGAAATTTTCCTCAAACTCCTCAAGGCATATTTATACCTTTTCAACCAAAAAAAATGATCCAAACTACTTTTTGAATGACTTGACTGTTCACCTTCCGAAACAAGCCAAAATTACAAAGTTGCATTGCAACTTTTTACAACATTTCCAAAAACTTGACAACTTTATCTAAAACCGACCCCATGAGACTCAAAAAATTTGGCATGGTCTAAATAGAACTTATTACATAAAAAATGACCCAAAATTAGACAAAACCAACATTAGACCCCTATTTACATGATGAAGCTAGGTGCCCCTACACTAGTTGGGAAGGAAAAATAGGTCAATTTTTTTGTGTGAATATGATTATTTACTAACTAGTTCCACTATTGGGTCCTTTTCATACCTTATCACTCAAGTTTAACTTAGGGAAATTTTATGATATCTTCACTTTATGTCTCATATGATAAGATTAAGAAACTTTTCATAATCTTATGTTGTCATATGTCTCACCTTGCTCCATATAACCAAGGGCCTAATATACGTTGTACATACATTATATTTACATTATTTTTATAGGAATATAATTTATTCTTGTCATAATGAGCTTATGAGTACTTTGTGGTTTCCAATAGGCCTCTACATCTTGGTTGGCTATCTCCATAGCCAAATCTTCAATATATATATAATAGAGGTGAAAACATAGAAAATAAAAAAATTAGCTAAATGTAGCGCAAAAAAATGTATCCCTCGACATTTTCACTCTCATTTGGGTCTTTCTTATGGAATTTGACCTATTTTTTCCTATATTTATTGTTGTAATGTGTTCAACACATTCACATTAGGTCTTGGACCCTTGTGAATCAATAAGAATTCTATGATGTCTTGTAAAAGTGTTGTGAAGTGTTGTAACCCACTTTCACACTTTTCTAGGACCTTTTTATTATAATTCACTTAAATAACCTCTTTTTATCACTTACCAAGCCTTATTTCAAAGTGTTGTAACAAAATTTCACACTTTTCTCAGCTTGTCATCAATAATTCAACCCTTTCTTATGTTTAAATGAACCCTTAATAGACTTACATGCCCTACTTAAGTGCGTTTTGGAGAATAATCCCATTAAACATAATTAATACACTTTAATTCCTGGTCACACCTATGAAAATTTCCCTAACGGGACCAAGTCACCACTAGGGGCGACTTAGTCCCACTTGGCACAAAAATCAAAATTATTTCAAAATTCTGGCAAGATAGTATTTTCTAGACCATGAGGTCGGCCTGTGATGAGGTATTTTTGGGAAATTTTGTATAATCATGTATAAATAAAGGGTTTTCCTCTCATTTTCACAACCATACATTCATTCACTCACTAATTTATTAACTTAATCATTCTCAAACATTTTAGGCATTCTTAAGCATACATCCATTGGAGCTTCTACTTGCATATCTTCATATTTCTATTCCAAGGGTTTGGTGAGTTGTATAATTTCATGTTGTTCATTCATCATTCTCTTTCCATTTCATTTCATTTTCAAGGGTTTGATTTCCAAATTGGGGTTTGACCAAGGAAAATCCCTATTCACTAACCCTTAACCCTTTTTCCCCTCTTTGCATGTGTGTTTTTGTGGTCTTGTATGTAGATTCTTCAAAGCTAGTAGTTCCATTCCAAATGCAACAAAGTCATTCAAAGTCAACAGCCCTGGGTGCTTAGAGATCACCTCAAATTTTGCAGACTGGATTGAAACCCGCCGAACCAAAGTGCACCGAGCTACGTGACATCTTTGAAATTCTTAAAGTTGAAGGTGTACTAAGTCACCATCGCAGAATTAGTCCCATTTCCAAGCCTAAAAAAGTGGTTTTTCAGCCTTTGCATACCCCTTTGGCTAAAACATACTGAAAAATCTCCCTAAACATGACTAAGTTGCCTAGCTTTGGCATAAGTGTCCCAAATTTGGATTTAAACAACAAATTCTATAGGATTCCAGAGCCTCTCTGCATCACATCCCAGTTTCCAGGTGCACCTCTCCAGTTTTATTCATTTTTGTTATAGTTTACTTGCATATTTAGTTCATTTTGCATATCACATTGTGTTTTCAAACAATTTGCAATTCATTAGTTTTGCATTAATAATTCATCTCTTTTATCAATTATTTGCATTTAGGACATTCCATTTAGGTATATTTCAATCTTATTTGCATTAGTATTGAGTGAACCACCTAAGTTTTTGTGGGATACCTTTCTCCTTTTAGGTGCAAAACCTAGAAGTGTAAGAGAGTGCCTATCCCCAAAAAATTATGGTTCATTTTGGTGAACCTGCATTTTGAACATTCTATTTCTAATTTTAAGTGCATTTACATCTTAGGAATAACTTGCATTAGCATTGCATTGCATTTTACATTGTTTAAATTGCATACTAGGGTTTTAAATATTTGCATTAGTAAAAAGCTCTTATAGCTTGCATTTTTGCATTGTATTTCATTAAAAATTCACAAAATTATGCATATTCATATTATATTTGCATTTGAAAAACCTAAAAATCATAAAATCCAATTTTTGTTTTGAAAATTCTCAAAAAAATCACTACCTGGACTAATTCGCCACACTAGGTGACTTAGTCCACTTGTACATTTTGCACTGCAATTTTTGTCATTTCTAGATCATTTTCTACATTTCAATTTTTTGTTTTTACATTTCTATTACAATATTCAGATTTTTTGTTTTATTCCATTTCTTTCACTTAGTTTCCTTTCATTCATTTGCTTCATGGCTATGCATTTTAATAAGCTTTGGATGTCATTAAAATCCTTAGTTGACATGTCAAGTTGTGCCTTTGGAACTAATCCTAATGACATTGAACTTCCTCATGCTCCTTCAACTCCTCATGAATGTCCTCATGATGTTGACATCATTGGAGAAGATGACAACATGAATAAGTTCCTAAATGAATGCCTTGACAACCTTGAAGCTAATGCATCCTTTTATCCATCTATGAAACAACAAGACCTTCCTACAATACAACCTTCTGATATGTTTGGTTACTTATATCCTAAAACAAATGAAGGACCTAAGTTCCCTTCACTTGGCGAACCTAGTTCTTCTAAACAAACAACCCCTCAACCATTTTACAATAACAAAGTAACAAATACTCAAATCAACCTTGAAGAAACCTATGACAAAGTTTTTACCATTTTTAGGAAACAAGGCTATGACACAACTGAACATGACATTCATAAACTCTTAGAACAAAATCCAAAATATGACAACACAACAGGGTTAGGATGTCAAGATCCCTCTCATAAGAACAAACCTCCTTGAGAATATTGGAGACTTCATGATGATGGAACAGTGATCTTTGATTCCCCTCCCCATCTGAATTTCCTCCTTCCTCGAGAGAAACCCTTACCTGATAACAATGACAAGGATGAGAGGATCACTTTGGGTCCTCCTCCTTTAATTCACGAAAATGGTTAATCTAGCAAATGAAAAAGACCTTACAAGTTACAAAAACATAAGTTTCCTCTCTGTCCACCACCTAAATGTGAAAGAAAATAGCAAATACTCTTAAAAAAAGGACTCATACTATTACCACCTATGAATAGGTTGGTGATATATCCTAAAGATGCTAACATTCCATATTGTACATATCATCGCATTCTTGGACATAGAAGTGATGAGTGTCGTCAATTGAAAGAAATACTAAACAAGTATTGAATTTCGATGGCGATAATTGCTATCCAATAATTCCATACACCACCCTCCAACTCCTCATCATGTAATATTTGTAGAACATTCTCTTTCTCACTATTACATGACCTTTCCATAACCTGCACTTTCTGTCACATTCTTACCTTGCAACTCCAAGCAAGTAGTTGCCAGCCTTGTCCAGTAATGCATTTGTCATTGTCCCTTAGCTACATTATTCAATCTTCCCTTTATAACACCGAGATTGGGGAGGCGATGACTTGTTTGGATGGTTGACTTGGATTTTCCAAGTACTAGTCTTTACATGTTCTTTTTCCTTTTCTTTTGAGTGTTTGCATGTGTGTCACATGTTCCCTTGTGATGTTTTGTTTGACATTCTCCTTCTCTTTGTGACATTCCTCTATTTGTACCTCATTCTTCTCTATGTCATACATTGCTTTTCCATTTTATTTTTTCTTTCTCTTGTGTTTTCCTTTTGATGATGCCGTAAGGCATTGAGACACCCCTCTATGTGTCTTTCTTATGTTGACCCAAAATCCTTTTTTCCTTTTCTTGCATTCTTTCAGATGACACAGCATTGAGACATTTTGTGGCCCCTCCATGTTTTACTCAAAAATATTTCCATTTTCTTTCATTTTTCATTTTCTTATTTGATCATTTCCTTTTGATGATTCAAAGTGTCACATAAATTTATGTCTTCCATGTTGATCCAAAGGTTCTTTTTCTTTTTCTTTGTTTTTGATCTCTTTGTGTCATTCTTCTAGTTCTATGTATTTGGGGCATGATGACAATTTCAAGCTATCTAAACAACATTGTAACAAAGAACATACTGACCCAAAATCCATAGATCCCTTATGTGTTTAGTGTTTTCATTTCGGGGAAACTTTCCTTCACATGACATAGCTCACTCTGGAACATATGACTTGGGTACAGATTCCTTTCCTAGTTGATCCTTCATGTCTTTTCTTTCCTTGATTACATTTTTCATTTTCTACTTTAAAGTAATTGCTCATAATATGGTGTTTAGCAATTTCTTTAAAGTGGGGGCATACATTGGCATTATTATTTTGCATTTTCCTTTCTCTCGGTTCTTAGTGCAGCCTTCTTACTTCATATAATGTGTTTGTCTCTTTGTGGATGACATTGGGTATAGTGTCCTATGAGTATGATCTTATCTTATACATTCCTCTTTGTGGTTTGATGTGACACACCGTGATCCACTAAGTTGTGAATTTTCTATTCTTTGATTGGTCCTCTCTTGGAGACATTAGACACAATGTTCCCTAAGTTAAGAACTCGCATGAACTAAGCAAGACTCCTTTTAAACATCCTTGCATGTTTACGTTGCATTTATTATATGGGCACCTTGCATAACACAACTTGCATGCTCTCAGGGTAAATCTATCAATGCTTGTTCATGAGTCTAGCATATGAAGTTTTATTGTCTTGTAGTTTCAAAATATTTTTTGTGGTAACCTTATTAAAGTTATCAAGAGGTATAACTTTGGTATGGTTTGTTTTAAGTTCAACCATTCCAAGGCATGACTTTCCCCATAGCCACCTGCGTGTGCATGAGGGAATACCAACCATGAGTGTATGTTTCTCACCTTTTAGGCCTTCTTACCTGAAAAACAACCATGAGTTTTGTCACCTTAGAGTGAGTATGTGTTTTCCAAACCAAAAACTTATATTTGATCCACATCATGTTTGACAAATGGTCGAAGCTTGATCTGATTCTTTCTTTTTCCTTCTCTTTCTCTCCCTTTCATTCTTTTTCATCATTCTCTTGTGTGCTCCTTTGTGCTTATGCTTGGTTTTCCATGGGATCTTGATCCTGGGGGCTTGATCACCCCTCTTAATTGTCGTTATCTCATATTGCTAGCATGGGTGCATTTGGATCCCTCTTGATATGCATTTTTGGCTACTTTAGTGTGAGTTTGAAGAAAGTTCATCCTCTCACTAAAGTGGGGGCTAAATATAGTGCAAAAAAATGTATCCCTGGACATTTTCATGCTCATTTGGGTCTTTCTTATAGATGTTGGCCTAGTTTTTCCTAGATTTAATGTTGTAATTTGGTCAACACATTCACATTAGGTCTTGGACCCTTGTGAATCAATAAGAATTCTATGATGTCTTGTAAAAGTGTTGTAACCCACTTTCACATGTTTCTAGGACCTTTTTATTATAATTCGCTTAAATAACCTCTTTTTATCAGTTACCAAGCCTTATTTCAAAGTTTTGTAAAGTGTTGTAACAAACTTCCATGCTTTTCTAGGCTTTTCATCAATAATTCAACCCTTCCTTATGTTTAAATGACCCCTTAATACACTTACATGCCCTACTTAAGTGTGTTTTGAAGAATAATCCTGTTAAACATCATTTAATACACTTTAATTCCCAACACCCATTACAATTTCCCTAGTGGGACCAAGTCACCACTAGGGGCGATTTAGTCCCACTTGGCACAAAAATCAAAATTATTTCAAAATTCTGGTGGGATAGTATTTTCTAGACCTTGAGGTCGGCCTGTGATGAGGTATTTTTGGGAAATTTTGTATAATCGTGTATAAATAAAGGGTTTTCCTCTCATTTTCACAACCATACATTCATTCACTCACTAATTCATTAACTTAATCATTCTCAAGCATTATAGGCATTCTTAAGCATACATCCATTGGAGCTTCTACTTGCATAGATCTTCAAATTTCTACTTCAAGGGTTTGGTGAGTTGTAACATTGCATGTTGTTCATTCATCATTCTCTTTCCATTTCATTTCATTTTCAAGGGTTTGATTACCAAACTAGGGTTTGACCAAGGCAAACCCCTATTCACTAACCCTTAACCCTTTTCCCCTCTTTGTATGTGTGTTTTGCAGGTCTTGTATACAGATTTGTCAAAGAGAAAGGTGTTAAAAGGTGTCATCAATTCATCAAATTAATTCAAAGTCAACAAATCCCTAAAAGAAGCTTGGAGATCACCTACAAACCAAATTTTGTAGATTTAGATTTGGAAACCTATCAAGAACTGAAGTGCAAACTAAGAGCTACAGATTGCATCTTCAAAATTCTCGAAAGTTGAAGGTGGATTAAGTCACCATCAATGACGAATTAGTCCCATTGCCAGGCCTGAAAAGTTTTTTCTACAGTTCTAGATACCCTTTTGGCTAAAACCTGTTCCAATATAATCTCCCCAAAATAGGACTAAGTCACCCATCTTGGTTTAAGTATCCCAGTTGGCTTTAACAACAAATTCTATAGGATTCCAGAGCCTCTCTGCATCACATCCCAATTTCTAGGTGCACCTCTCCAGTTTTATTCATTTTTTGTTATAGTTTACTTGCATATTTAGTTCATTTTGCATGTCACATTGTGTTTTCAAACAATTTACATTTCATTAGTTTTGCATTAATAATTCATCTCTTTTATTAATTATTTGCATTTAGGACATTCCATTTAGGTATATTTCAATCTTATTTGCACTAGTCTTGAGTGAACCACCTAAGTTTTTGTGGGATACCTTTCTCCTTTTAGGTGCAAAACCCTAGAAGTGTAAGAGAGTGCCTATCCCCAAAAATTTGTGGTTCACTAAATTATAAATATTTTTAAAAAAAAAGAAGTGTTCAATATAACCTTAGTGCTTATAAATTATTGAACATTGTATTTTTTAGTTATCACCTTGGGCACCACCAGGTTAGGATAATGAACCATTAGGTGATCATTACTCCAAGAATCATCATCCAATTTATCTTCATTTTATTTATCTTTTTTATTTTATTTGCTTGTGTTTTTTATAACATGTATTTCAACTTGATATTATTTTGTACTTGGTGAAATTGTGAGATTAACTGGTATAACATTAGCTAGACTTCTTTTCTAATCTATTATTCTTTTCAAATTGTGGTTGTCGTAGAATGATATTATTTTGATCATGCAACATAATTTCTTGCTTAAATTATTTTCATGCTTTTTAGCTTGAAATTCAATTATTGGTGTTATGTTTACTTATTGCGTATCCTTCTTTTGATTTTTCTTTATCTTTGGTGTGTTGCAGGCATGGTTTATTATTCATATGGATTACTAAAAGATGTATTTCTGCAAATATTAACCTTTGGTTGTGCAAATTGAGGCACTTTTGGTTTTGGAAATTTTTATATAATCTATTTTTCATCCTTTGTTAACTCATCAAAAAAAAAAAATTATTGGTTTTTTAACATCATTTTTTGTAGCAATCAAAATAGTTATACACCTAATGGTGTGTAAGGGATTTATGTTGGATGCATTATTTTGTTTCCTTTTTACTTAGATTACTTAGAAAGCTAAAAATACGCATGTATTTTAAATTTTACATCCTCTAGTAAGTTTATAAGTTGAATAAATTAGGCATTATTACTCCATTCCCTCTTTTAACTTTAAACCATGATATTAATAATAGTAATAGGAGGACCCTAAATAAAACTAGGTGATCACATGTATTAGGGATTATTATACATTCCATTATAAAAATAAACCTTTATCATTTACTTTCTTTCATATTTTCCATTTAACAATCTAATTTCATCATTTACCTATTATTTTCCACTCCAAGGATTATTATTTTGCATCTCAAGAATAAGGAAAATAATATTTTGCATTTTAACAATCTAGTTTCATCTCAAATTTGTAATGAACACTTGCAATCTATGAAGAGGGATTTTTAAATGAAAAATACATATTTATTTAGTGTCTGCATGTGTATGGTGTGCATTTATATATAATTTTGATTAGATGACTATCTAGATGACTATAAAATCCTTAAAAAATATTTACATTGTATCTTTGTAGGATAATCAAGGAAATATATGGGTAGACTTATTTAATAGTCTACAAATATTTATTGTCTTTTTAAATGTATATGTAGAACCTAGTTTTCCTTTGAATCTTGGAAGAATTTTTTTTTGTGATATCTTCATTAAGATAACACCATTGGTTTTAGTTATTACATATTTTGAATGAATTTGGTGACTTTATTGATCAACTGGATACAACACATCCATAACAAATCAATTTTACCATATTTTTAGTATTACATGATTTAGCATGTTCAAAATAAATTTAGGCATTCTACATAGTAGTTTTTCTTTTTTTAAGGTCATTGACCTTGAATAATAAAAACTAGTACATAGGTATGAAGTGACAACATAAATAGGAACATTATGCATTGGGTATGGTTTGTATCAAGTTGAACATTATTTTCCTATAGTAATATTAAATTTAGAATCTTAGGAAGATTCCCTTGGTTTAAAAGACCTAGAAGTGAAGGAAATCCTACCCACCTAAATAATTGGTTCATGGTTGCCTTGCCTAATCATAGGATTTTTAGTTTTTATCCTAAGTTTGACACCCTTGGTGCTTGGGATAAGATTTTTCCTTAGGTATTTTGGGATCTATATCTTTCTAACACCAAAATATTGGTTTTATTTTTGGGGATGTAATATATTAGTTTTTATTTTTAAAACTATTATATCATAGTAATCAAAGAAACATCTAATTTCAGTTAGTTGATAGCTTCCCAATTTACACTAACAAAATGGTGTCATTGTCATGGAGGATTTAATTCTGGAGATATATTAAATACCTCATCAATAGATAATAGGGATTTAGTTTCTTGTTTGGTTCTTTAAATTTGTAGTTGCTAGAAATCAATTCTCTTCCACATGAAGAGTGATTACTCTATTTCAATCAAACAAAGAAATGAGAAAATAGATCAACAAAATTTTAGATGAACAGAAAAAGGCAAGCTAGGGACCCATGACATCAATCATTTGAAGCTAAAAAATTATTGCAAGCAATTCAAACCCACCTAGATCCAATTTTAGAAGTTAGCACTTTAGGTATCTAGATAGTTCATGCATGGGATTTAGAGAGAAATAACTATTTACTTATAAAAAATCAAATGAATATAACATAATAAAGAACCATAAGAAAATATTATGGTGTAACTATGAGAAAAAGTGAACATGTGCTTGTTGGGAGGAGAAGGTTGTGTAGAATGATTGATGAGTATTTACATATCCATGACATACAATTTCAAGATCTAATGACATAGTTTAATGGGAATCATCCCACCTCTCCCACTATGGCTTATAATTATGAAATTGAACATATGTACATATTACAGTTCCTTAGAGAGGTGTGTGAGATTATAATATTAGTTAATTCCAAAAATTCTAATATACAAGGTTATGATATGGTTATTGATAGAATAAATATGGATAAATTGTCATTGTGTGTATGCAATATCTTCATACTAGGTATCAGAAAATTGTTGACTAATAGCCCCCTTCTCCTAACATATCATGTAAAGATGAAATTAAATTTTTATGATAACACTTCAAGTTTTTGAAAAATCAAAGAGAAAAATGTAAACATGCCAATGATCTCTTGATGAGAAAAAGGAAGAATTCCCTTATCATGATTATGAAGAAGATAATAATGATAAGGGTATTAAAATACAAATGGATGATATCACTATTGGTGGAAGAGATATGGATCAATCCTATTATGTAAATATCCCTCACCCATGTCCCATTTCTCTAAGTATATCACATAGATCTAAAATTAAATAAAAAGAATTGCTAGACAACCTAAAAAAGAGGAACAAGAGCTTCTAGAAAAAATGAATTGGAAGAGGAGGAGGATCAATTAAAATAAATGACATGATTCTTGGTAGGGTGAATGGAGATAAATTATATAATGTGAATTATTTTAGCATCAGACATCAAGATGTAGAAACACATGTTTCTAGCTAGTGTCCTTATCCTCCCAAAATTTTATATAGAGAAGAAGTTTCACAAGAAGAAGGGGTTTCATATCACCTTGAGAAATAATATCAACAACTTCTTATAAAGATTGAATTACAAAAATATGAAATTTCCACCCCCAAGAATCTAAATTCCCTCTTAGATATCAAAGAAAAAGAACTTCCTTATGGGTAGATTATACATAGAACTATGAATATGAGGATGATTAGTATAATATATTAAAATATGAATCCATGGAATGAGAATATCTAAGTATAGTGATTATGATATAGTCAAGATACAAGCTTTAAACATGAGTGTAGTTTTTATATACATCAACATGAGTTTCCAAATCAAAATTTCAACATCCAAGGGAACTCATATAACTATCCCAATAGTCCAAGTCATCAAATAACAATATCATTGCCCATACAAAGATAATAGTACTATAGGTCCAAAATGAATATTGGTAAAGAGAAAGATAAGAGCCTATATGATGTGATGATACTCTTACTAGATCAATTAGAAATGACCTATAGATGTACAACATCAAGAAGAAGTTAGTTTGAGAAAAGGAACAATATTGCTACTAAGAAGATGATATAAAGAAAGAGGTGTCAAAAGATAAAGACGAGACACAACTAGTCAATCCCTACCACTAGAAGTCCAATGTGTAGACAAGAAGGAGAAGGAATAACCAAGTATTATCTTAAACATTTAATTCATGCCTTACATCATTGATGCAAATGAATTGACCTTCTCACATGTTCAAAAGGACCTATCATATGAAGGGGTCAACCTACAAAAGGAAGAGAGATTGTTACACATCGTGGAGGATAATTACAAGACTAAAAATGAAATTTCATACTTTGGATTTGGATTTTACCTTGTTAGTGGATGCTATGATAAATATATATATATATATATATAAGCTACTAATTCTATCTTTTGCCGATCTCTTGTTGAGGATGCAAATAAAAAATTAGTCCTATGGAGTGAGATGCTAGTTGCTATATATGTACAACTCAAGGAAGACATTCAAGTTACATTAATTTTGGCAAGTCCAAGTTTTATGAGCCTTCTCAACCCCTTCACATTGTTCCTTTATTTAATATTTATATTGTTGTTGTGCTTCAAAAGAATGAAGATGGGTATGAAGATCCTATTATACTTATCAATAAGTAATTACATGATGAAAAGTGGAGGTTTGCACAATGGGTTGATAACATAATTTAATTTGAAGTACTTTTTGGTAGGAGCTCATTTGAGCTATTTTTCAAGATGTTGATACACCATTCAAATTGGTGCATCCAATGTATATGCAACTACATTATTTTAAAGTCCTTAATGGGTAAGGTGTAGATTTGGATGCAATTGAGATTATTGAGGTAGATTTCAATTATGCATCCACATTTTTTCACCTCAAGGATGTTACAAGGTACAAGGATGATATATTTTGTTGAGGGAACATGAAATATACTCCTAGAAGGAATGATGATTAGAAAAGAACACTTTCACGCCAAGTATACCAGATCGAAGGACTGCTTCCTCTCATTTTTAGTATATTCTCTTCAATCTCTTTCTATTTTAGCTCGCATATGCTCTAACACATATGCTCACTAAAGTGGGGGAAAAATGTTGAGGCATAAAATTGCACCCTTGTGCAATTTCTCACAATATACTCTTACTTTAGCCTTATAACATTGATAATACAAAAAAATCATCACCTTAAACCCTTTGTCTTAACGGTGCTTTTTTATTTTCCATCGGTAGAGGGAATTTTTGTCTAGGATGCTTCCGCACTACACAAACATTTGCATGCCATGTGGGAATTCTTGATAGATTCTCAGGTCAGTGGGCATTGAGGTGTTACATTTTGTGGCATCTGTGAGTTGTAATGTCTCCTACGATTGCAAACCTACCCGAGAACATTCCTTTTGCCTCCAAATCCTCATTTTGAGCTCACTTCTTCATTCCATTCACTCTCTCTCTTGGTCTATCACATTTTAACTTCATTCTTGCAACTTGAATTCTCTCTCCATTCTTTCTACATCACTTTCTCGTTGGTTTCAAGTTATTGACACTAAGTTCTTGTACGGTCATCTTGCACTCTTAAGGCTACCATCCTTCCTTTCAACTTCTCAAGATTGCCAAAGGAAGGGTAACACTTTATTTTTTCATTCTATTGCATTGTCAATATTATAGATATCATATATATTGTCTTTGCTTTCTATGTACATATTGCTTACTTCTTTTCTTTATCATTTTATCTCTATTATGGTTTGTTGGTTGTCCATGGGGGTGGAAACAACAAAGTGAGGGTTTGAATAAGGCAAACTCCAAAACACAGCCCCAACATTTTTTCATTACCATGTGTGTAGGTACTTCATTTGTGTGGAGCTTGTGGGAGGTTGGACTAACCATAAGTTGGATTTCTACTACCCTTTCTTATCATTTCATTCATAATCGATCTATCTTTCATGTTATAGTATTCTTCTTGTTGTAGTTAGTTTATATATTTCATGTATTCTTAGCATCTTATCATTTTCATTTAAACTATCAGATTAAGGTTCTAGGGTCATCAACACATCTTGTGTGTTTTGGAATGTGAACTCTATTCTTTGCTCATACAAGATGATAGCACGTTGTGCTTTCATCCATGTTCCGTATTGACATCCTTGGTCGAGAGCCAACTAGTCTGTAGTCTAAGGTCTCTATGGTTTGTTCAACAAACTCTTGAAATCCTCCATTCCTAAAAACCTTAAAAATATAGATTATTTGTCGGTCTCTCCTTTAGCCTTTGTAATTGAGGTGATCAAGGGAAATTCACTTTGTTTAGACCCTATTTTTTTTGGGACTTGGGAGTAGCAAATCCCCTCCTTCACACATTCATTTATTGGATTATCTTTTGTTGTCAATGGAGAAAATAAAAAGAGAAAGATAGCTCTCAATTATTATTTTTTAATTTTATGATAGCCATAACACGCATTATAATACAAGTTCCTTTAGGTTCAAATTAGTCAAAACTAAATGTGCTCATATTTATAGTGCAACTAAGCCTTAATGCACTCATTTTATAACACAAGCTTGTTATCTTTTATTTTACCTTCAAAACATTTTTGGCCACTTTTTGGTCCCCCATATTTGTGCACATGCTTAGTTATTTTTTAAAATTAAAATATAGATTTAGAATCTACACATTAAATCTTGTAAATCATTAGTTTATATTATATTTAAATTCTTAATGATTTGCATCCTATATTTGACAAAAAAAATAATTGGCTTAAAATATTGATTTGAGTGGTCCACTTTGGTAAAAATGAGACGCACCTATATGCTTCCACCCTTTGGTTACACTATTTTATTATGTGGTTGGTGGTTGGATTAGCGATAGCTAGGTTGTGGCTACTCTTTTGGCTAGAGTTTTAGAAGTAGAGTCTATGATGTATATTTAGACTTGTTAGGACAAAGATTTAGCTTCAAGGAGCTTGTTTACATGCCAAATTAGAAACATAATTTAGTGTGATGTCTAAGTGTCACTAGTATGGAAAAGAAGACTAATTTTCATGTATAGTTGGAGCACATTGATGTGTAGTTTTGTATGTTAAAGTTGCTTTGTTGAAGCTTTTGTTGAAAAATAAATGTGGATGATGCAAAATGGATATGGGGATGTTTCTCATTTGCAAAATAATATATATAATGTTTGGTACTTTATAGGTACATACAAGTGAGAAAGTGTTGGGAAGGTGTTGTACACCTTGCATATTAAAATATTTTATATTTTATAGTTAGATGGTGTTCTATTAGGTTAGGTTATATTTTACATTGTAAATATTTTAAATGTGAGTAACACATTGGGATGGTCATGGTTTAGAAAGCATGTGGTCAATTGGGCTCATTGGAGGAATCTATTTTTAAATATTGTTTGGTTATTTGTAAAATGTATTCAATATTATAAAAGTAGTTAATGCTTGGGGCACATGTTGCAAGCCAACTTGAATTGAGGGAGAAAAGGGCCACTATGGAGATGCTTGAGCATTAAGTATTTATGCATGTGCATTAATTATTTTTCCACGGGGCACTTAATAATGGTGGTAAAGGTGGCTAGGAAGCTAAAATAGTAAATTTCCTCTTACTAGTTGCTCCCTTTCTTATAAATAAGAGGCTTGGGGTGGATTCATTCATTACTTGTTTATCGTTCACTTAATCATCTTGAACTTGTCTATTGTGACTGGAACTAGGAGCTTGGTGTTTAGCTTGGGTTGTTTATTGAGGAGATCTTGAGAAGCATGGAGTGGGATGTTTGAGTCTCATTTGCTGTTGGATTGGTTTCATAAGGATAAAAACAATGGTTTCTCACTACTACAAAATGCCACATACTAAATGTTTTTTCTTGGTTGAGTGTGTTGTTCTCTATGTTAAGGTTTGAAGTTTGATATTGTATTGTAAGTATTTTTTTTGTTTAAAATGCATTAATTTTGGTGCTTTGGAGGAAGTCTTTTGAAAAGTTTTTATAGGGTATATTAATGTATCTCTATTTTGTGTGGTTGTTCTTACATTCATTCTTGTTGAGGTGTGATCTATGTCAAAATGTTATTGGAATTTATAGACCAATGATACCACTATGACAACATTTTTAATAAGGTTAATGTGGAATATTTTCATATTATGGTTAATATAGGGAAATGTCTACTTTTCATACATTTGATATCCATTTAGTATTAGAAATTTTCTATGATTTGGTATGGCAATGTGGATTTCTTTTTAGTACCCACATTTGCACACTCATCTAGAAAGTAATAGCAATTAGATCTAAGTGTAAAATGATTAAATGGAAATAGATGCATAAACAAGTGTGAGAAACATGCAAACAAGGAGAATGCATATGAGTTTATGCGTATAAATAGATAGAGTAGGCTTAAATGTATAGGGGTATGTAAATGTGTAAATGGATAAAGAGAGTAGATGAATGAACCCAACTTTACACAATATAATTCTATATGTCATTATATGTGTGTTAAAATATTACTTCAAAATAAACACAAAACTAAATAAGAAATAATATAGATATACAAATTTCACTAATTTAATTATATATATTATTAAATATTATTAAATTGATATATATATATATATATATATATATATATTAACTGGTTTATTTTTTAATTTTGATTTTGATTTATTTGTTTAGAAGTACAATAAACTGTACTAAAATTTATCTTCAATTCCATAATAATAATTTCAATTTCTTCACCAACTTCAATTCAACTTCACTCCAAAGCATTTACATCACCAATCAGAGAGCTACCACTGGAAAGTTACATCGAGATTCATATTATTGATTTGCTTGGAGTAGCCAAATGCATATTTAAAAATTAAAAATACAATAACAAAGTTTTAAGGATGCTCACAAAAGAAAACCAAACCCACAAACAATAACATGCACACATAAATAAGCTACACTAGCTGATCCCTCAGTACCATCTGAGAAGTTTCCATATATACAGCATTTGCAATCTCTCACACACATGGTGTGTTCGTTAACACTGAGTAAACTTGCTAGCATATACTCACTGTATAGTATATATATGTCTATATATTTATATATTCTTCGAGGTGGTAGGTTTTTTGGTATATGATCATTTTATATAATCTTCGAAGCGCTGCATTGCAGGGGGAGGAAGACCCAGAAGGACATTGATGCTCTTTCTCTCCTTGCCATGGGAGAGAAACAGAACAACTTCCCTCTCGGGAAGGGTCACAGGCCCAGTCTGCACAGGTTCCCCCCATCCAAAATCTGCAGTGTGGAATGATAGATGAGACCATGTTGTTATCACAAGAGTTGCAGTCAGAGAAGGTCTTGCACGGTTTATTTCAAAGCAATCTATGGCAGATCTCATGTAATTGTCTGTGATCATGCCTATGCCCTTCTGAACCAGATCCACTGCAAATGATATAGGCTTCTCTGCTAAATCCCCTGCCTTGCACAGGCAATTTGTGAGAACGATCCCATTGCCAAAATATCCCTTGGGCAGCGGGGGTTCGAATCTTTTCCTCCCATCCACTGCGAAAAGAAGCTTAGTTTGTTGATTCGGTGCCATATGGAGAGCCCTGCTTCGACACCTCCAGACATGGGCTGAGAAAGAAAAAGAGATATATCATATTAATGACCAAAAATAACCAAAACAGGTGATTGAGCCCACAAAACTGAAACTATCTTAGAATAAAGAAGAGTACTAAAAGCCTTGTTGGAAGGTCGATCCATAGCTATGTCAAAATTGAACCTAAGTGAGAATTCTGTCTGAGCTAGTTGCTAGGAAAATTCACCACCGACAATTCATTGTGAACAAAATTCACTGTCAACAATTTATCATCATGATAAATTCATCTTGTGAAAAATTCACCAACACCAATTCATATCATATTGCTGGTGGTGAATTTTCCACGAGATGAATTTGTCATGGCCATAAATTGTTGGAGGTGAATTTGTTGATGGTGAATTCTTGACAGTGAATTTTCCTGAAGCCTTGAACAACAAAATCTAGAAGAGTAGAAACATGTTCACCCACAACATGGGAGTACTTGTGAAAATAGAAAAAGTAGAAAAATGGTAAAACATTCAATCCAATATAGGAGAACTTGTTTAGAGTAGAAAAGTAGAAAAAAATTCCCCACAATATGGAAGAACTTGCCAAAATAGCTAGCAAAAAGAGTACTGACATGAGAGAGCTTCGAATGTGGTGCACTTTTCCAGGGTTCCATCTTCCATTGCTTTTCTTTTAAGCTCTGCTAGCCTTTCTGGGCCGAAGCAAAAGGACCTGTATTCTAGCTCTGAATCTTCTGTGAAATTGGAGAGGTTTTCTATTTCAGAGAATTCAAGATGGGGATACTCTGTCTTTGGAGGAGAGCGAGCTTGGAGCAAGGTTCTGTCCAAGTCTGGAGGTATAGAAAGAGGGAGGCCTCTGGATATTTCTGACCAGGAATTCACAAACTCCATGGCTCCCAAACCATCGAACATGCAGTGGTTCATGGCTAGCCCCAGAACGAATCCGCCACATTTGAATCTAGTCACCTGCTTGGATGTTTAAACCCAAAAAAACAAAGGTTATATTGGTTACATTAGCTATAATTTACCATAGTAGTACAATGAACTGTAATAGTAGAGTTAATTAGTAATAAAACAGAAGCAAATACTCAGCACCCTCTCCAAAAACATAGGATAAGATAGTAGAAAACTATTGATTCTAAGATGAAAAATGTGCAAAATAGATAGCTACAAGAATACAACCCACAAAGGATTATATAGCATAATATCAAAGCATGAGGATATATGGATTATAGGAAAAAAAACAAAACTTGTTAAAAGTACAAAAGCTAAGAGAAGAGGACGGAGAAGTTAAATAATTTTTCTAGAAAAAAAGTATGGTGATACTCGAGAACTAAGATGACATCTGATTGGGTTAACACAAGCCATCCGATTTTAGTAGTTTTTTTGTGTGTCAATTTTTGAATCAATTGGCACATAATCAAATCTAGAAAACTACTAAATTTGATCATATGAATTATAGAAATCTAATAGCATTGCAAGCCATCCTGCTGGTATGGAGGGGTAAGACTGACTTCTGTGAGTCCAAACTTTAGATGATATTTTCTCGTAGGAATAATCCCTGAGTCAGTGGCAGCATCTGATTTTCTGGCTAGAGAAAATGGGTTTGGGTGTTTTTATAAGCTCTCTAAAAAGTCAGCATTACCCACTAAAGGTCCGAACAAAAACAATGATTAAGCCCAAAATAAAGACAACACTAGCTGAATCAACAATATAAAATGTAGAAAGAAAAAATAATTTATACTGTGCGAAACATAGAGATTATTTACACCTGAGCTGCAAGAGGAGGAATCTCCAAGATGTTCTTAGCACCAGGAGTACTGTAAACAAGCCTTCCCAACGTGCTTGGATCAGGCTTGCTTATGTCCCCCAGATCTTCCAATCTACAATCTGCATCACCTTCCACAAACACAGCCCCCTCTGCATTACAGTTGACATTTAGCTTACCTTCTGGGCTTAAGCCAATCCTCCCTGCAAGAGGATAATAGTGCACTAAAACCTTCCTCAGTGCTTCTTTGATCACCACACCAGGGTCCTCCATTCGCTTGTCTTCTCTTGCATCATAGCAATAAACAGTCTGTACAATAACTGCTATATTTTGATCAAGATTTGATAGATAATAGATATGATTCTCTGTGGGCTCTGCAGGCTTAACGAGAGCAGGCTTGTGCAATTTCACCTCCAACTTAGCTTGGGTTGTCATTGATTCTGCACTCATGTTTTATAATGGGGCTTAATTCTTGCAGGCCCTCAAATATTAAGAATTACAGACCCAATATAATTAGTTTCCCAGAAGTACCCAATTATTATCTTTTTCAAGTATGGTTTTAGTAAATATTATCCCCTGTTTTAGGGCATCAAATGCTGTTAATACAGGCGGAGGAATCGAGCAGGACAACCTCCACGTTTTTCTGCTAATGTCAATCTGCCCTTAATTGCTCTGCTGCTGCCCATATATGTTTTCAGATTCTCCAACAGCCACCCTTCTCTGTCAATTAATTCAAGAACAGTCAGACTTCCAATAATAGACATACCCCAAGAGAACTATAGATATTAATCTTGTAGTACAAGAAATACAAAGAACAAATACAGAAATGGATTTGCAATAACAATTCAGAAAGAATTTTAATGATATGATCAATATTGTTCAAAAACAGATGTCATATAGTCTATGCTGTTAAAAAATGTTGTTATTTGGTCAATGCAGGAGCCTAAATTATAGGTGAAACAGGCAATAAGTAAATTATGTGTGAATGAAAAACAATCCTGGAAACAAGATTTAATAATGATAAATAGAGCAGAGTAATTTATTGGTGAAGTATGCAGTGAAGTAAACAGGTGAAGTGAAAACAATCCCACGAACCAGATTATATAATGATGAATGCAGGAGAGTATTTGATGGGTGAAATACGCAGTTAAGTAAGTTTCAGGTGAAGATATAAACAAGCCGAAGAACATGATTCAATAGTCATCATTATCAATGTAATAGAGAACAGTATGCAGACAAGTAAATTCTGGGTGAACAAAAAGAATCCTATGACCCATGGATTTAACAATGATGAATGTAGTAGAATAAATTATTGTGAAATATGCCTGCAGTCAAGTAAATTCTGGGTGAAATAAAAACAATCCTAAGAACACGATTGAAAAATGATCAATGCAATAAAATAAACTATGTAAACCATGCAGACAAGCAAATTCTGTGTGAATATCATTAAATAATGATCAATGTAACAGAGTAAATAATGGGTGAAATAAATTAAACATTATTAATGTTCAATAAATGATACATGTCTTTTTATCAATTTTTTTTAATGGAGAATTTTATATTATCTATAAGAATTTTTTGCTATTCAATATAAGAGTCTAAAATCTCTTGAGCACTGAGAGTGAAGAACTGTGGGATATCCATTGGATCAAATCGTTAAGGGAACCATCCTAACTTCATCCTTTATAATATCTTTTCTTGAATATTATATATATATATATTTTAATTCAAAATATTAAACAAAACTTATTCACTAAAAACAGATCATACAACCATTCAGAGCACCAAAAAACCAACAATTTCTGATTTTTTAATTTTTTTCAAAATCATGAAAAAAAATATAAAGATATCATCTATTTTGATATGGGTCTTGTATAAATAGAAAATGGTAAAGCTAAAACATAAAAAAAAAAAGACATATTTGATCTAATAAGCACCTATTTTAAAATTATATTAATGAAATAAAATATTAAATATAAATAATAATTTAAAAAAAATGTTATTCAATATAAAATGATTTGGCTTTTTTAATAAATTATATTTTTTTCTACGGGTTCGATCTCTAGCATTTATGTATCATTGAAGAAGTCCGATTCATGGTGGAGAGTATGTCTCATGGTGCATGTCGCCTTGGAGAGTGCGAGTGATTCTACCTAAATGTAGTTACATGTGAATCTCATTGTTAAGCTGCTCTGAGATATGGAGCACAATCCATTAACCCCCCTAATGAGTTAGATCTCTTTAGGTTCTATGCTCACCATGGAACCATCCCCTATGAGTTTCCCTCATAGCATGGGTGGGAGGTTATAGTTGTCCAATTGATTTCGGTAGGTTGTTATGGGGTTGTTCCTTATCATTGGACCAATTTGTGGTGTTTGGATTTCAGAACAGATGGTCACCAAACAGTTTGGTCCTCATCATTTGATTAGTTTGCGATGTCCAAGTCTCGAAGCAGATGGTCGCTAAATAGGTTGATCCTCATCATTGGACCAGTTTGTGGTGTCTAGGTCTTGAAATGGATGGTCACCAAACAGATTGGTCCTCATCATTGAAT